>CM055270.1:97345371-97597669 GCA_029237695.1 Conchocele bisecta
GGTGCGCAAATATAAATCGGCGGGTTATTGCGAGACAAACAGTGAAACATTGACCTTGACAATTTATTGGACAAAACAAAATGTCGTCACTCACTCACTGCTGTTCCGAATATCAAGAACACATTAATAGCCACCACCATGCTGACAATATATTTATTTTCATATAAAATCAAATGATAATGTGTGGTCTACGGTATAATATAGCAAAACAAAGCATCAATTTTGCGTTTTGTTTACTTTTTCGTCGGTATCAAATTACGTTTTCCTATTATGTTGACATTATTTCGACGCGATCCTATAGTCGACATGACAATTTCTGAGATCAATACAACTTTTCATAATGTCTTTCAATTTCAAGCTGCAAGGAGACTGTGAATTGCATATTAACCATAATAACATGGTGAACATATTGATAATAATTTTAAAAGAAAAGCATATTTTAATTTTCGAAACCTGATCATAAATATTAAAATATTAAAAATTTATTTTGGAATTAGATTTATATTACTGCAAACGTTCTGTTCTAGCTGTTGATTTCTATTGGCCCGATTCAAATTTTGTGAAGATAATATTTATTCCGGTGATAGCCATTTATTTAAAATAAAACTGTTTACTTGTGTCACAGAGTGAGAAAGATAAATAACGGCCCGGAATCGAACAGGGACCTCATGTTTACCGTACCATGCCCATGACTCTACCGAGCAAGCTAACAAGGCACAGATCATACACACTTCATCCCCATGGTCAGTTGCTTACTGTGACATTCTTCTCCGCCAAATTGAAATTCGTCCTCGAATTCTATGTTTAATTTTTGTCTCCGAATTCCATATGTTTGGGTACAATTTGGGAGTATTTATCAGTCGCGGTCCTTTGTTGGGCAACAGAATACTCAATTATCGTCCGTACCCAGAGTTCCGGTGCTCCATAGGTTTTTCCTGCAGAGTACCGAATCGGATCTCATTCGCGCTTTAGCTGTTAATTGTGACATATTTTTCTGTACTTATTACACAGAAATGAATAAGTATAATACTGACATTTCTTTCAATTGAAAAATACAGAAAATATGTCGCAATTAACAGTTGAAGTGCAAATCAGATGTGATTTGGTACTTTGCAGGGGAAACCTACGGAGAGCACCATTATAAACTCTCGGTACGGACGATGCGGGAGTATTCTGCAGAGTTACTTCCCGTAACTACGTTGGGCGCTAAATGTCACAGGGTGAGAAAGATGTGCACCAGCCCGAAATCGAACCGGGGATCTCTGGTTTACCACACCATCGCTCTACCTGCTGAGCAAACCGGGCACAAATACACACTTATTCACCATAGTGATCACTTCATTCAACCAAAAATTCACAAGCTAGAAGTTATGCCAAATTATTACAGTCAACGTCACAGATTATGCTCTTGGCGGCATTAGCGGACACAAATTTGTCCATCAATTTGATCAAATAAACAACGGAATCTGACAGATAACACTACGACGGCGCATGGAAACATCATTATTCTGGTACTTGGAATCAAAATGGTGGATATTAAGATCAATATGTGAGGCGCTGACGGAACCTTTAACATTTTTTATCACGATAGCAGCTACAGGGATTGTTGGACGCATTTATTTAGAGAAACAAGAGATTACAATGGATTGGATAATATATAAGTGACATTTTGTTCTAACGTACACCAACATAGAGGATTAAATTTGCGACAATTGTTGGATTCTGGATTTTGTGGACAGGTGACAGAAATCGGAGCTGGATAAGAACCGACAGACGTGATTCTGAATATGCGTGCTTGGTCTGTGGTTTTTCATTCCAGATCATGTCATGCATGTTTTAATTTCACGTCATGTCAAAGCAGCACTATTGAATATAATGAATAACTTTAATATTCTCCACCAGAATTAAAGTTCATTCATCGTCTGATGTGTAACTGATAAATTAAGGTAAGTTACTTGTATATGACAACTTTTGCCTCACCACGATAGAGGAGGGGGCATTTAGTGTTACCCTTGACCTTGTCCGTTCTTCCGTCCGTCACCAACCTAGTAACTCAAAAAACTTTTAAACTGTAATAGCTACATACCTGAAACTTGGTACATGTATGTTTGATTCCACCACATGGTCATGGATTATCTCCCCCTTTTCAAGTTAGAATTTTCCAATTTTGTCTTGTAGCTCGTAAAACTTTTAAACCCTAATAGCTACACACCTGAAACTTGGTATGTCCTTATGATTAGTAGATTTGCAAAGTTTATTTTCATTCGACCCCCGAGTCATGGATTATCTCCCTCTTTTTGAATTAGAATTTGAAAATTTTGCCTTGTAACTCGTAAAACTTTTGAAATAGCTACAGCACTGAAATTTGATATGTAGCTTCCTTCTGATGAGTAGATGCGGAAAGTTTATTTCGATTTTTGATTCGAACCCCGTGTCATGGATTATCTCTCCCTTTTGGACACTGGAATTTTGCCTTGTTTACTATCAAAGCGATATGTGGGGTATCCGTGTTCTATGAACACATTTTCTAGTTTAGTTATCTCCCTTTGTTTTTTTCGCGCACTGATTTGTCCGGAGCATAACGCGAACACCCTTTGCAATATTTTTTATGAAACTTAACACATGCATAGGTCTCACTGGACAGGGCGGAGCTAGCGTTAAAGGTACATGCCCACTCAGTAGTCACAAAATGTTCTTTATGTCAGAGACATCATCGGAGACATTTTCTGGCCAGATAAACAATCATTTACCATTACCCACGTATTGTTTGGCATTATTATACAATATCAGAAGAAAATTTCCACATTGATATCAGGGACGATAACCGTGTTTCCTTAAAATGTTAACAGACATTACATTTATTATCTGTATTTATTTTTTGATGTGCAATGATCATACTTTATAATCTGTCAATTTTTTTTTCAGTTGATGCATTTAATTTAATAGTATAAATAAATTATAAAATATCATGCCCCATTTGCACATGAAAATACCGATACCACCGCGCGTCACTATCAGTAAAATAAATATTACCAAATGATTATATCTGTATAGCGGGCACTCGTAATTGTTTATAACTAGTGGAATAGTGACAATTATACACTTATTTAATTCCCATAAAGAGCATTTTTAGCCTACTGAGTGGGCTTGCACCTTTAAAAAGGGGTTGGACAATTGTTGTCGCGACCGCCTGCGGACAGTGCGATATAGTCTGTACATTGACGTCCATCTGTATCTTTTTTGCCGAGCCTGCTTGCGGAAAGCGAGACTTAGTGATCACAATGACGTCCGTGCGTCAGTCCGTCCGAAATCGGTGTATGTTTTTAAATACCATATCCTAAGTCACATTGACTTGAAACATCAAATGCTTATTAGTCATAATCCATATATTCATTCTGTCTCCCACTCATGCGGCCCCTGTGCCCCAAGGTCAAGGTCAAATGACTTTGATATTTTTGTTAATGTTTTTGCATACCTTATATCTCCACAACTCTTACCCAGATTTGCTTCAAACTTCAGATAATTCTTTATTATCATCCATATATTTTCATATATAGCCCACGCATGCGACCCACATGCCCAAGATCAAGGTCAAATGACTTTCAAATTTGCGTTAAAGCTTTTACATACGTTAATTCAAACTTCAAATAAATATACTCGGACACCATCAAATGCCTCGGTGGGCTCAACATGCGGGCCATGGCCATCTGGTTTTTATTTACCGTAGGTTAAAGTTTTTAAGAACACTATATCTCAGAAACAGCTTCGCCAATTCACTCGAAGCTTCACATGTGTGTTTATCATCATCCATATTTTCATTCTATGCTCAACTCCTGCAACCCCTATGACCAATATCTAGGTAAAATTACTTTCAAATTTACCTCAAAGTTTTTGACATGCCTGCAAGTGGACAGTGCGATATAGTTGTCACATTGGCCTACATACGTACGTACGTACATCCGTCCGGTTAAATTTTTTTGATTTAAGGTTAAAGTTTTTAAAGGTACATGCCCACTCAGTAGGCACAAACTGTTCTTTATAGCAATTAAATAAGTGTATAATTGTGTCACTATTCCACCAGTTCTAAAAAATATGTGTGCCCGCTATCCTATATAATCATTTAGTAATATTTATTTTACTGATAATGACTAGCAGTGGTATCAAGCTATTTTCATATTCAAATGAGGCATGATATTGTTATGCCACCGGGTTTCGAAGAAACGGGTGGCATATAGTGTTTGGACCGTCCGTCCGTCTGTCCGTCCGTCACACTTTTCGGTTAACCACTTTGTCACAGTTTCTCAAATATGCTGCAGGTGGCATCCGCGTTCGACAGACACATTTCTTGTTTTTAATAATTTATGCTAATTAAAGGTACATACCCACTCCGTAGGCACAACAATTAAAGTTATGTGTATTCTCAGTTATTTGTAGGAATTAAATAAGTGTATAATTTTGTCACTATTCCACCAGTTCTAAACATTACGAGTGCCCGTTATATGGATATAATCATTTAGTAATGTTTATTTCACTGATAGTGACACGCGGTGATATCAAGGCTATTTTCATAGGCAAATGGGGCATGATATTTTTTAATTACTTATACTAATTAAATGTGTTTCCCTGAAAAAATAATGTTTTCGACAGATTATAAAGTATGATCATTACACATCAAAAAAAAAAAAAATAAATAGTAATGTCTTGGTGACATTTTAAGGAAACACGGTTATCGCCCCTGATAGCAGTGTGGAAATTTACGTCTGATATAAAATGTATAATAATGCCAATAAATATGTGTATTAATGGTGAATTAATGTTTATTTAGCCAGAAAATGTCTCAGATGATGTCTCTGATATAAAGAACATTTTGTGCCTACTGAGTGGGCATGTACCTTTAAGAACGCTATATCTCTGAAACCGCTTCACCAATTCACTCGAAACTTCACATACGGTGTATTTGTCACCCACATTTTCATTATTATTTATATGTGCCCAATGTCACGGTCAAATTACTTTGAAATTTCCCTTAAAGTTTTTGTTGGGCCCGCTTGCAGACAGAGCGATATAGTTGGCACATTGGTGTGCATTCAGGATAAAGGTTTTTGGTTAAAGTGTTTTTTAGTTAAAGTTTTTGGGTATACTATCAAAGCCTCGGCGGGTGCGGCATGTTTTTACGTCAACGGGCTAAAGCTTTGTTGCAATAAAAAAAATTGTTTGTACTATCAAATGCCTCGGCGGGCACGACATGCAGGCCATGGCCATCTAGTTATTATGGCATGCGATTTGATCAGTCGGCCATCGCACCATGACTAGTTTAGCACTTGATCAGTCGGCCATCGCACCAGGACTAGTTTAGCACTTGATCAGTCGGCCATCACACCAGGACTAGTTTAGCACTTGATCAGTCGGACATCGCTCCAGGACTAGTTTAGTACTTGATCAGTCGGCCATCGCACCAGGACTAGTTTAAAACTTGATCAGTTTCCCATCTCACCAGGACTAGTATAGCACTTGATCAGTCGGCCATCACACCAGGACTAGTATAGCACTTGATCAGTCGGCTATCGCACCGGGACTAGTTTAGCCCTTGATCAGTCGGCCATCGCACCTGGACAAGTATAGCACTCGATCAGTCGGCCATCGCACCAGGACTAGTTTAGAACTTGATCAGTCGGCTGGCGCTCCAGGACTAGTTTAGCACTTGATCTGTCGGCAATCTCACCATGACTAGTATAGAACTAGATCAGTCGGCCATCGCTCCAGGACTAGTTTAGCCCTTGGTCAGTCGGCCATCATACCAGGACTAGTTTAGCCCTTGATCAGTCGGCCATCGCACCAGGACTAGTTTAGCCCTTGATCAGTCGGTCATCGCACCAGGACTAGTAGAGCACTTGATCAGTCTGCCATCACACCATAAGTAGTATAGCGCTTGATTAGTCGCCCATTGCACCATGCCCAGTATAGCACTTGATCAGTTGGCCATGTCACCATGCCCAGTATAGCACGTGATCAGTCGGCCATGCCTAGTATACATGTAGCACTTGATCAGTCGGCCATCGCACCAGGACTAGTAGAGCACTTGATCAGTCTGCCATCGCACCATAACTAGTATAGCGCTTGATCAGTCGGTCATCGCACCAGGACTAGTAGAGCACTTGATGAGTCTGCCATCGCACCATAAGTAGTATAGCGCTTGATCAGTCGGCCATCTCACCAGGACTAGTATAGCACTTGATCAGTCGGCCATCACACCAGGACTAGTATAGCACTTGATCAGTCGGCTATCGCACCGGGACTAGTTTAGCCCTTGATCAGTCGGCCATCGCACCAGGACAAGTATAGCACTCGATCAGTCGGCCATCGCACCAGGACTAGTTTAGAACTTGATCAGTCGCTGGCGCTGCCAGGACTAGCCGTAGTTTTAGCACTTGATCTGTTCGGCAATATCTCACCATGACTAGTATAGAACTAGATCAGTCGGCCATCGCTCCAGGACTAGTTTAGCCCTTGGTCAGTCGGCCATCATACCAGGACTAGTTTAGCCCTTGATCAGTTGGCCATCGCACCAGGACTAGTGTAGTCCTTGGTCAGTCGGCCATCGCACCAGGACTAGTATAGACTTGATCAGTCGGCCATTCGCACCAGGACTAGTTTAGCCCTTGATCAGTCGGTCATCGCACCAGGACTAGTAGAGCACTTGATCAGTCTGCCATCACACCATAAGTAGTATAGCGCTTGATTAGTCGCCCATTGCACCATGCCCAGTATAGCACTTGATCAGTTGGCCATGTCACCATGCCCAGTATAGCACGTGATCAGTCGGCCATGCCTAGTATACATGTAGCACTTGATCAGTCGGCCATCGCACCAGGACTAGTAGAGCACTTGATCAGTCTGCCATCGCACCATAACTAGTATAGCGCTTGATCAGTCGGTCATCGCACCAGGACTAGTAGAGCACTTGATGAGTCTGCCATCGCACCATAAGTAGTATAGCGCTTGATCAGTCGGCCATCGCACCAGGACTAGTATAGCACTCGATCAGTCGGCCATCGCAACATGACTAGTTTAGAACTTGATCAGTCGGCCATCGCACCACGACTAGTTTAGAACTTGATCAGTCGGCCATCGCACCAAGACTACTTTAGAACTTTATCAGTCGGCCATCGCACCAAGACTATTATTATAGCACTTGATCAGTCGGCCATCGCACCAGGACTAGTTTAGCACTTGATTAGTCGGCCACGTCATCCTGCGTTACAGACAGAAGTGGTGGTCGGTGGGGGGGGGGGGGGGGGGGGGGGGGGGGGGGGGGTGTGTAGTGTAGTCATAGACACAAACTGGTGGTGGTGGTGGTGTTGATATAGACCGGAACTTTTAGGATGCCAAATGTAGATGGCTGGTGTGTGTGGGGGATCATTGTTTTGTGTCCCCCGCGGTGGTGCGGAGTACAATGATGAATTACTTATGAATCGCAGGCGGGAGTGTAGTATTTCACCATGCCCAGTACGTATATTACTTGATTAGTTGGCCATCTCACCATGCCCAGTATAGCACGTGATCAGTCGGCCATGCCGAGTATAGCACTTGATCAGTCGGCCATCGCACCAGGACTAGCAGAGCACTTGATCAGTCTGCCATCGCACCATAACTAGTATAGCGCTTGATCAGTCGCCCATTGCACCATGCCCAGTATAGCACTTGATCAGTTGGCCATCTCACCATGCCCAGTATAGCACGTGATCAGTCGGCCATGCCGAGTATAGCACTAGATCATTCAGCCATCACACCAGGACTACTTTAGCACTTGATCAGTCGGCCATCGCACCAGGACTAGTATAGCACTCAATCAGTCGGCCATCACACCAGGACTAGTTTAGAACTTGATCATCGGCCATCACCACATACTACTTTAAGCACTTGATCAGTCGGCCATCGCACCAGGACTAGTATAGCACTCGATCAGTCGGTCATCGCACTAGGACTAGTTTATAACTTGATCAGTTGGCCATCTCACCAGGACTAGTTTAGAACTTGATCAGTCGACCATCGCACCAGGAATAGTTTAGCCCTTGATCAGTCGGCCATCGCACTGAGATTAGTTTAGCCCTTGATTAGTCGGCCATCGCACCAGGACGACTAGTATAGCACTCGATCAGTCGGCCATCGCACCAGGACTAGTTTAGTGGTGGTCTGGGGGGTGTTGTGTAGTCATAGACAAAAACTGTGGTGGTGGTGATACACATTGTTCCCACTGTGGGTATAGACCGGAACTTTTAGGACGCCAAATGTAGATGGCTGGTGTGTGTGGGGGATCATTGTTTTGTGTCCCCGGCGGTGGTGCTGAGTACAATGATGAATTACTGATGAATTACTGTATTGAACACACATGTATATGCACTGTGATACCGTACTTCACAATCCTCAGTTTTAATTGTTTCTGTATCGTAAAACTGGACATTTATTCATTTTGAAAAACTTAAAATTGTGGCAGATGATCGAAATGAAAACCGGATGTTTACATGCGAAATGAACCGGTGCATCGGTATATTTTAACCGCACGATGACCCACTGTATATTCATACCATATCCGTACGGATATATCGTATATACAAACGGATATCGTATGTTTTTGTATAATATTCGTATAGTACGTTTGTATAATGTAAACAAACTGTACTATACGATGATACGGTAAGTTTTTACCGGAAATAGCGAAAGAATGACCGCACAAACGGTATCGCGAAAGAATGACCGCACAAACTGGACCGCGAAAGAATGACCGCACAAACGGTATCGCGAAAGAATGACCGCAAAAAACGGGACCGCGTTTGGACCGCAATTAGACTGCAATTCCAGAGGGGAAGAATTGCAATTCAAGGACCGCTGGATTGCAATTCTTGGTAAGCGAATCACAGGCGGGAGTGTATCAACCCGATATACAAAGTATATCAACCCGATATACAAAGTATATCGGTCCGATGATGGTTATATATGGTTTTACTGACTGGGGTACTCGCTCCACTACGTGGGGCTCGCCCCTGAGGCACCCCCCCAATAGAAAATCCTGCGTACTGGCCTGCAGATCATCAATTCAGTTCACCGTCGAGTCAGTTTGAATTAGATATGGGATACAATCTAATGCATTGTGACAAATTTTGATTTGAACGCGATTACGTTTTTGCCGTTGTTATATTTATTGATACCGGATGAATCTTTCCGTGTAATTCACACGACTACCCTCTTCTGATTGGTCAATATACATATTGGATGGTGCTGGTGTGATGCGGCACCATATTAGTGTCGTGTAACACGACACTACTATCTTGTAGAATCACACCAATGCCGTGTAACACCATACTAATGTGGTGTAAGACCACACGACACGACATTAGTGTAGTGTAGCACGACATGAGTGTGGTGTAACACGATACCGTCGTATTTGATTGGTCAAGGCAATCGTGCGTCCAAATTCTTGAATATCGTGTGATATTTGGTGTCGTGTGCGTGCCGTGTGGAGACGGTGTCGTGTTCGTTCGTGTGTGCACATACACACTGACCCTGCTGTATGAAGATACCATGAAATGTAATCGTTGTAAATAATTAAATTTGGAAATCGATTGTTGTATGAGACTGGCAGCATACTAGTAACATTGTTCCGACGTGTGATGATAGCAGAAGCTATATCATATTATGCTATCAGCCGCTAGTTCCCTTCGCAGATATACTTGATCGAGTAGTGCCATTTAAAGTACAACAATAGTACAGTAGTACCGTACATTCATTATGACCACATTTACAAAATCAACCATAATTTACCGAACATATAAATGCAGGATTCACATTCTAAGAAGTTGCACATTCCACTTTTTGACATCAGTAAGAACATGTATAACGTATACATACCACCATAGTATTAATCCCATGCATAATAGTAATTTAATCACATTTATCCCGTCAACACAGTGCGTATGTGCCGTGAAACACGGTGCCGTGAAACATGTTTGATATCCTGTCAATGCGGTGGCTGGGGTTATTTATTTGCATTTTAAAGACGTGTGTAAGTGTTGACGGGATAAATAGAATAGTAGGTTAGTGCCGTGAATGGAAAAAACATATCTGGCGCGGCACGGAAACGGGATGTGCTCGGTAGAGCCTAGCCCATCCAGTTTCCTGAGCCTTGTCAGATATGTGTTCCCATTCACGGCACTAACCTACTATTCTCTATGCATTCATCATACAGGTATTCACTGCATAGACTGATGATTGAATCAAATAGTCCTCATACTGCTGTTGCTGCAATACGCAAGTCCGCATAACATGTGTCTGTATAAAGCTGATGCATGACTTTACGGAACACCAAAGGGAAAGTAAAATATATATAAACAGTATGTACCATTTAAATTGCTTATAACATCTGAAATGTCCTAACAACGATACACCAAAGGTACGCATCCATGTATGGCTGCCAGGCGACATAATATGTATTTATTTATTTATTTCACAGGAATATATGCATTATGTTTACAATGTACTCATATGCAAAAGTAATACGGTAAAAGGAAGATATTTTATGAATTGTTATACACCGGTCCTTTTTACTGAACAATACAAACTATTAATTAGCAGTGTGTGTCACCCAAATTTATTTAAATGGATCTTACTAACTATGTTGTATTTCACTATCCCGTATGTTATCATAATTATAGTTAATATGAATAATTAAATCAATAATAAATACAGATGCTAATGCAATTGTTTGCCGAGCCCACTTGTTGAAAGCCAGACATGGTGATCACAATGTCATTTGTATGTCCGTCAGAGAGTTAGTCATAAATCTGAGTTAAAGTTGTCAAATCACTTGTATTTCTCCAATCATAATGAGATTGCGTTGCATAAAGTTTTCACAAAGCAATCTGTTAAAGTTTGTAAATACCTTATGCGCAATGCTAGGTCGCGTCTACTGGAAATCGCAAACGTTTTGTTTTTGTCACCATCCATACTTTCATTATGTAGCCCATGCAATTCGCCTATGAATTTGAATTTAACGTTTTAAGTACCTTTTATATCTAACAACTTGCATACATGTACACCCTGAGCATTACACATTGGGGCTATCAATACACCCTCGGACTATCAAACACCTCGGCTGGCTCAGCATGTGGGCTGCGGCCATCTATTGGACAACGTTTTGAATCAGGTTTCGGCAGCCATATTGGACACCGTATTATTTCAAATATTCATTTATTGAAGCTGTAATTGTAATTACTGTAGTTAATAGATAATTAAAAATCAAAGAAATGAACTTGTGAAGAAAATGCAGTTTTTACTTATTTTGTCGGCCATCTTGGCAGCCATATTGGGTATTTGAAAGGATAAGCGACTCAGAAGTATTGAAACGGTTACTATGTGCATTGTTCAGTGATATGCTGCCATATTACGTGTGCATGTTATCAGTATAGTCACCTATAGGAGCCTAATCAATGTATGGCAGCCATCTTGGAAGCCATCTTGAATTATGGATTAAATTCCTATGGGATTTATGTGGAGTTTTGAAGTGCTTCTCCTAATGATATTCTGGACCTATTCTGAAAAATTCAGTTTGGCTTATGTTTTTTCCGATCTTTGGTGATTTTATGTCTTATACTATTCGCCTATTGGGCCGCATATCACATGTGGACGTTATGTTGGTAACGATACAAATGTCCACAATATATTAATGACGAGTTGTGAATAATAAATCGATGCAGAATTTATCAATCATCATGTATGTAATTTTTAGAGTTACCAATCAAATTTTAAATGTACAGAACTTATCCGGATGTTTAACTCTCGTACGTCTCTATTAAAACAGTACATTTAGATTATGTTCACTGATATATTGACTGATCACAGGGGCCCATTTCACTAAACTTCATACGACTCAGCTTTTCGTAAGTTCAAAATTAAGATCTACTATAACATTTGTTCTGAAGGCCGATTTTGGGAAGTCGGTCGTGAATATGCTGCATTTAATGACGTGAACCGTTAGGTACCAACTGGTAGGAAAAGAGAAACACGTTAATGTGAAAAGCAAATTCATAGAAATATTCATAGAACATTATAAAATAGAACATTTTTATCCTACGAAGTATCGTGAAACGGGTCCCAGATATTCCACATTAGTCGCAACGGTTGTCACGTATGGTGGGTGGTTACTCATTTCATGTACATGTATTCGTTATTTCGTGGCGAATGAACGCTAATTAGCGTCAAGAGGTGTTGAATAGCGTAACGGAGATATGAAAGAACGGAGATTAACCATGTTAAAGACGCTAAATTTCACTTCTTGGTTTCATCGCCGTGAAGAAACGCTAATTAGCCTCCAGGATACTTAAAACAGTATGGCGAAGAAACGAATTCGCGTCGAGTAATATTTCACCTCGTAAATATATGACTTTAACGCGATAATTAGCGTCTAGGAGGCGTAACACAGGTTCACCCCGACAGTACAGTATGTTGGACTAGGATTCGTGAACCACGTGAAGTCCCGTTCGCTTATTGGTCCGTTGTAATCTCTGTGAGTGACTTCATCAATTCAACGAACTCTGCAAAATCAAGATACTCAGTAGTTTATTAACCAACATGTGTAGGTAGTTAGATATATTATATTTAAGAGCGAAAATTAGCTCAAATACCTTCCATACCAGGCCCAACATCTGCACACAGTATGCTATTTTTTCAATAGCAGACTGACCAGTAACCCATTTCAACAAAAATTTCTAAGCATGCTTATCTAGCTAAGTGTACTTTGAGGGAGTAATCATTTTATTTTCCCGAAATGCATGATTTCACAAAGAACTAACGACTGCATTTATTTGATGATTAAACGTTTGAAGAATTATTATAATGAATGTATTACATTATCACAGCCAAAATGGCTATGATAATTTATTCAATTCAGTATAATAAAAATAAATCAAGTTATCAGTAAATCGAAAATGTCTCCCTCAAAGTGTACTTAGCAAGATAAGCACTTTGCAATGTTGGTGAAATATGCTACAGATGTAACAATAATAAATCGCCATTTTGTTTTTCTGATGTGAATTTTGTTCCGTCACATATGAAAGTGACTAAAATGTTTTAATAATTCAAGCCCCTATAAGTTCTCAAGGACGGCGGGCAGTCAGCCAGTATTGTGTGACATTTAAACGTACAAGACCCGATATAGTAGGGAATGTTGTGATCCTAAGTACTATTCACGTTCGAATATTTAGCTAAAAACGAGTTTTTCATTTACTTTATCTAACTTTAGCTGAGCGTAAAAGAAGTGCAATTTTTATTCGCCGCCATCTCGTATTTTTGGCGGCCATCTTGAAGTTATGTATACTTCATAATATACTTAAGATGGCCGCCAAATATCCAAGATGGCGGCGAACAAAATGGCACCAATGTTTTTCGGCTCAGCATTTGCTGGAGAATAAAGTTAGACCATAACATCGTGTTCAGCTAAGTAATCGAACGGGAATACACAGGGGCCGTCTGGGAAGCTGATCAAATATACTACGGTACCAGAGAGTTCCAAGGATCGTCCCGGTTCTAAACCTCTGGCCGAACTACGGACCTTGCCGGATCACCACGGTTCGTCACCGTATCTGTACGGACTAACTAAATTGGTTCGTCGTTATTCTAAGAAGTGGCCAACCGCCAGTGTTAATCCTCTCCATAGTATCAACGTTTCTGAACATCTAAAGCAATGCTAACTTGCAAACAAGCACTTTGATTGTCTGAGCCTGAGTTGCTACACAGTTGTTACACAGCTCATGCTCAATCAAACAAGCTGCTTGACTTTCCAATTACAATTATGAAATAACGGAATTGACACATATTTCCAGACTATCCTAAATTTGCACTTACGAACATTGTAGTCGTCCGAGGTTTAGTGAAACGGCCTCGTGAACATCTAACTGTAATGCTGACTTGCAAACAAGCACTTTGATTGTCTGAGCCTGAGCTGTTACACAGTCGAGGCTCAGTCAATCAAGCTGCTTGATTTTACAATTACTATGTTGAAGTATTTTGGAATAACGGAATTGACAAATATTGGCAAGATTAGCGGTACTGTACCCGTATAGTCCAGTCGTTTCTCCACGAAGTCTTCCAGCATCGTCTCCCGATCATCGTCCGTGACCACGTGCTCCAGCTCCGCCAATAGATCCTCGAACTCCTCCCGTCCCAGGCTTCCACTGTCATCCCGGTCGAACGTCCGGAATAGTTCCTTCAACGACCCCTCGCGGTCGACGACGTAGCCGAATATGCGTTTCACGATGACGACGACGAATTCCTCGAAAGACACCCTCCCGTCGCCTGTTGGGGTGACATTTAACCCTTAGAATGCGGGAGACAAAACTGTCGTCTGCTTTGTTTTATATACTGTCTTCCTTCTCAATAAAACATTGTTTGGTTTGAAAGCACTCTAGAATCATTTTCAGTATTGTCAAACAATGATTTTTATGAGAACAAATGAAAATAATAAATAAACGGCAGACGACAAAAAATAGTGTTAATATGACCACATGGATAATGAAGATCACAAACCCCTGTACACATTGATGCCCGTGTTATTTGTGTTACAATATACATATTCCTATATTCATATTGTGTAAATATTCATGTTCCGATGTTATGTTATCAGTTCAAATTCAATGTATATTGTGATTTAAGTGGCTAAAACATTTGTATTTTGTGAATTATCTTTCAGTATTGGTTATACATGTATATCGGAATTGCGAATGACAACGGTCTATAAATGCATTAACTTATTTTTGTTAACCGACTGATACGTTTAGGTATACAGTGAAAGGTCTCTGAATTGGAAACCCTGGCAGGTCCCCAGGGTGTCCGGCGTCGAGAGGTTTCACTGTAAATCAGGCATTTGATCATTCTGAGCCATGGTTGTGTGCTATGCTATGACATTATCACCTGAGATAAATGAGCAAGAAACTCATCAAAAATAATATCACAGGCTTCTTGTGTCCGGTTTTGACAGGTTCCACTGTATTTATTGCATTTATAGACAGTGGTCCGTTACTTCAACATGTGGGTGCAATGTGGATGTAGGCCCACCGTCGTACCATTGAGATCATACTCGCGGATAAGGGCCTTCACCTGGGTATTGGCGGGAGACACGCCCCCCTGGATCTGCTTCAGCGCTATATAGAAGTCATTGTACGTGATGTAGCCCTTCTCGTCACGATCGAAAAACAGGAATGATGGCATGTACCCTGAAATGGCGTGGCGGGAAACTATGGAACGGGAAATTGACATGAGATCAAATAAGTAGTGCTATCTCTAAATAATTATAGATGACATTAACTATTTAGAGCTAGCTCCAAATTATTTAAAAATCTCTCTAAATTATTTTGAGCTAGCTCTAAATAGTTAATATTAGCTCTAATTATTTAGAGCTAGCAATAATGATTTGAGTTTACGTAGGTTCGCAATTCCTGGAACGTCATATCTACATAAGCTCAAATAATTAATGCGAGCTGTAAATATTTAATCCTAGCTCTAAATGTTTAATGTTAGCTCTAATTATTTAGAGCTAGCAATACGTATTTGAGTTTATGCAGATTTGAAACGCCACTCTAAATAAACTAAAATAATTAATTCTAAATAATTAATATTAGAACTAGCTCTAAATCATTTGAAAAGCTCTCTAAATCATTTGGAGCAATATCTAAATATCGAAAGTCACACAAATTAGAATTTACTATGGTACAAATGTAACATAGCAAATTATAATTTGTGTGACTTCTGTACCATGGCCCAGGAAACAAATAAACATCTATTCTGGCAATGCACATAAAAGTCAGCATTTCTGGTCACAAGTGGGTTCCTTTTTAAAGGATCATATTGTTACATGTAACCTAGATTGGTATTTAATAAGTTTTGGACAGTATGAACAGAACAATATATTCTTAAACCTGTGCATTATACTTGGAACATATTTGATATATTCTTGTAAATTAAGGAATACAGAACCAAACGTTTCTGATTGTAAAATCTATTTAAAAAAAAAATATATTGAGAGAGCAATAGCTATAAATAACAATAAAGTTGCTACACATGAACGAAAGTGGGACGGAATACAACTAGAATAACAATACATTATGTACATATAATGCCCTTGTTTCAATAAGACCCGAAGTAGAAGACATACTAATGCATATTACGACATTGCTCGATCCAAATCTATCAACTCCTTCCACCTCTCTCTCCATTTCTATGTTCACTCTAGCGTCAACTCTGCTCCTAAAATCCTTATGACCATTAACATTCTCAAATATATTCATTTATCTATGCATGTCAATTCACATGGATACAGGTCAAAGTACATGACAATAGTAATTGTATTGT
Organism: Conchocele bisecta; assembly: GCA_029237695.1. NCBI lineage: Eukaryota > Metazoa > Mollusca > Bivalvia > Lucinida > Thyasiridae > Conchocele > Conchocele bisecta. Next base: position 97,361,770 of record CM055270.1, read on the forward strand.
ATGTTTATATTTATATCTACATGTTGAAATTAAATTGTGTTTATACATGATTGTATCCGGAAATAAAAACTACCAAAACAAAGAAAAAAAAAGAAAGATCTAAATATTTAATGCTAGCTCTAATCATTAGACAGTTATATGATGTAAATAATATGTACGCATAGTGTGTGAAAATATAGAAATTAACGACATAGTGTATACGGTTATGTATTTTTGCATTTGTTTTTTGCTACTTTCTTGTAACCAATGTTTTTTGTCATCTTTAGAGCACGAATAACAAAACTGGTGTTGGTTCCATTTTTTAGACAATTTATTTTGGCCGCCATTTTCGATTTCAAAATGGCCGCCCTGAAATGCTATATTAATTATATATACACTTATAATCTTCTAATACAGGTAGAATATTTATTCGTGTTTTTGGTGATAATCATCGTTTGACCACAAACAACAATACCAGTGTTATTTTCAGTTTTAACTAGCCCCATGGAGGTCATTTTAGATTTAAAAATGGCCGCCCTGAAATCGTATACAATATATTGTAATTTATTATTTTATAGTTAGGTTGTGTTGATTGGTTTGCAACGTTCTCTGAACAAACGTTATTTGTATCATCATTTAAAACATGAGTTGTTCCTAATTATTCTTATTTTCAAAATGGCTGCCGTGAAAATCATATAATTCTCATAATCATGCATAAACCATTTGGACTGATTTTTCCCAGACTATGATCATTATTGAAAACAAATTCTATATGAATAAGATCAATTTCAAGTCACTGTTTATGAAAAACATGTTAGATTTCAAAATGGCCACTGTGTATGCAGGAATTTTCGTAATTATGGATACAGTGCTATGAATCAGTTTCATAACCATCTGCATTATAGTATCCATCTTGTTGGTGTTCCTCAAAGGCAGTGCTGATACAATCACACTCAAAATGCGGTCAAAGGAGTTGCTTGCATAAAATATACAAACTAGTATGCGGGAAAGTGCAGCAGAACTGTCGAAAAGGCAGTATGTGTGTGATTAAATGACTTTTTCGGCATTAAAGCGCCATGTGCACATGTTCAGTATGTGTAGACGACGTGTATACATCTCAGATTGATTGCCATAACACTGTTGGAGAGGTTGAATACACTCTATACATACTACAGAATTGTATACAGAAAATTGTATAAAAAGGGCGACGTTGATAAGGCAGTATTGTTCCATTGTCATTGTCATTATTTACGATTACCATATGGTCTTAAGAGATCACAATTCCTGTGTCAAGATATACGTGATCAGTGCCTTGATGTTCCAAATTGCGTTTCACTTGTTGAAATTGTCATATTACGACAAAGCCAGAGACACTGCATTATGGTGTACCACAAAGGGAAGTCAATGGCTAATGCTTCCATATCATCGATTATCGTAGAAAACTAATATGCTCATGATTGAACATAAACTATGAGGCAGGCATGCTATTTGGCTGAAAACGATTGTGTTATGTGTACGGACTGACTGTTGAAGTGGAGTAAGATAAATTGCCTCTCATATCCAAGCAATACATACTCTGTTCATGTCGTCACAGATTACATGCTATTTTACTGCTGCTGAAGCATTATGGCCTGTCCATGAAACAATTTTCTGGCAAAAACATACTAGTTACTGATACGCTATCCCACGAGTCAGTAACACACATAATATTTATATTCTAACTTTATTAAGGGTATGAATTCACAGGTACATGCAGTATTTGCGAACATACCTGTCAGTGATCACGAGTTGCTATAAATTGCAAACTTAACTGAGTAAGATGCACAATTGATTCTGCTAGAAAAACAAGTCAAAAGGGATAACACAATATCAAAAAGCATGTCCGCAGAAAATAGTGGCGTTATAGGATTACAGAGATAGAATGAAAGGATCTAAACACATAATTATGACACCTCTCGAGTCCAAAATGTTGCAAGCCGTGCACAATGGCCATCACGGCTTTCAGACATGTCTTAGACGAGCGCAAGATATTATGTTCTGGTAAAATGGTAGGAAGATTGAAACTTGAATGCCCAAGAAACTCTGATATCACACTATGTACCAGGCCACCCAAGCCAAACTGTTGCTACAAGCATTTCCACATGGAATGAAAACTAATTTCTGGTAACTGTTAACAACAACTGTCACACTACATGAAATCCAAATTGGGCATTGGCCAGTTGAAATAGATGTACAGTAATCATAGTGTACCAAGTACACATATGTCAGATGAAGTAGCCAATGACCAGTGGGTTAACTGGGCGAACAGTAATCATTCTGTAACAAAGTTTCGTAAAAACAAAAGGCGAATGTACATACCTATATTTCGATATGCTGGAATATTAAAGCTCCTATAACCGGCACGGAATGAATGGTCACCTGCACAGTTATTGATGGGACAGCGGCTCTTATCCAGTTTACTGAGCACTTGTGAGCAGGTATTTACAATACATGTTTCGATTTGTGACAAGATCAGATCCAGTCATCAACAGATCAAGACACACTATGATAGCATCATAGTAGCTTTAAAATTAAAATATCTAAACATTGGCGACTAAGCTGGACTCCATAAAGACAGCAAACTTTTGTTGAGACCAGTTGCAGTATGCTAGCACAATGTCAGATCTTACAGACTGCAGATGGTGTATCATATCGCTTTCTCATGAAGAATGGAGAACATGAGTTTTAACTTTGCAATGCAATATACAATACCATAATATACACTATATTGGATAAAATGGATGGTTTGCCATATTTTCATCTTCTTATTTTAATGGAAAAGACATGTGCTGACTAAGATATAATTTGAAGAAACATAACTATAAGCCACAACAATACTTAATACATGTAAATACGTCCTACACCATTACGTAATAGACGTAAGTGGCAATGTATGTGACACACTTATTTCCAGCGGCCATTTTAAAGATAATGGCGTCTGGTATCACAGTACTAGTTAGCAATATTTCAACAGTTTGTGTTCATTGTATTATCAGTATAAGCAGAAGAAACATACACAATATCACCACTGCATTAAACATGTATACTAAATATTAGATTGTCAAGTTAAATGGCGGCGATTTTAAAAATAATATGGCCGCCATTTTAAAAAATACTGAAATAATTATGACAATATTTCTTATCCATAATAAAAAATAATAAAAACACCACATATACATAACTTAATATCATATAAATTACTTTCAATGGCGGCCATTTTTAAATTCAAATTGGCGACCGTGTGGCTCTTAAAAAACTGGAACCAACTTCAGTTGTGTTATATGTTGTATATATATATGTTTTCAAGCAGATACACACGTTCCAATCACAATAACATTTGAAAGAACATAACTAAAGCCACAGAAATACTAGAATATGTAACAACTATTTGGTGTGGCGATGTACATAACACACTTTGTTTCGGTGGCGATTTGGAAAATAAAGATTATTCGTAACACAATACCAGTTAGCAATAATCTCTGCAGACTGTGTTCAAAGAAATACAAGTATAACCAGAAGGACAAAACAAAATCTTACCACCACATTCAAAAATGTAAAATAAATACCGGATTTCCAATTTTGAAATAGCGGCCATTTTGAAAACAAAATTGGCTGATATCTCAAAATGTCTAATATCTAAAATAGCGACATAACAGTATACACTAACAAGCCTCATTTGCTAACTCGAAAAAGAGTATGGACGTTAGTCTGATACATACGGAGCCCCGCAGGGGACGTATCATATTATTGTTTATTAATTCGTTCCCACGAAATAACAATTCGTTCCCTCAATTTAACAATTCGTTAACGTACAATACTTTTCCCACGAATTAACAATTCGTTCCCTCAATGTCCACGAAATAACAATTCGTTCCCACGAATTGTTAATTCGTGGAAACAAATTGTTATATTATGGGAACGAATTATGGGATAACCATGCTTTGTGTTTCGATTTGGAGCGGTATGTGGGAGGTTTTATGGTCTGTGAATCAGTTTTACGCAGACGCGTTCCCCATTCTAATGCACCTAGTGTGCTTTCTGCAACGTTGTAGCATATCACAAACAGTGACATTTTCCATTACGTCAGCAGGTTGTTGTCGTCATCGATAACCACCTCACACCAAATGAATTTGAAGAATTGTATCTCCGCCGAAGAATATTCCCATTTCAAATTGAGATTAACGGGACTTTTTCTAAGACATCTATACATTTATTCAATTATAATGTTTATGATAACAACTGTACTGCTTTATATGTGTAGTTTCAATAGTTATTTGCTTTTATTCATTTAAAGAAATGCCAACATTTCTGCATTGGTGATTGGGTTCGTGTGATTTTTACAAAAAGGAAATGTCAACAACTTGTTGTGTGAACAGGCCTATGATTCCCTCACATGTGGAAGACTCGGACCTATGACACCAAAAAAATGCATATTAACAAAATCCCATTACCCCACCCACTTGGTCTCGTACATTACCATCTTATATAAAGAAAGGTGGATAACATTGTGGCCATTATAGAAAGAGCCCTCTCGTTTCCGACTCGCACAAACACAATACACATCGATTAAATGTATGAGTTCTGTCGCTGGCAATCGATAAAGGTATTAGGTGTGTGAATATATTCACTTCAAATCGCTCTTTCCAGCATTTATTGAGTTATTCGCATTTTGTATACCCCATCCAAAGCGAAATTTGCGTGTACGAAAGAATCTCACACAGAATCGGAGGCAGTCGGGCGTGGATTATCGGTCATATTTGACCAATAACTGATCGCCAGCTCAAACTAAAGTGGTGCACCATGACCATATACATTAGCAACTCCAAACATACAAAGTTCGTCCAATTGTGATCGTTCACCGATCTAAAAAACACTTTTTTTCTACTTTCACTCATGATTCGCGTACTATCAGATTATGTCTTCCGGAATCCCGAAATAGGTTGAATGACGTCATTACAGTTTAGATTTAGCCAATCAGAGATGTTCTTTACATAGACGCTTCCGGTTGTATTATGGAAGATGGTGCATTGACCCGGTTCCAGATAATGAACGAAATTAGTCAAAAAAGTGTTTTTTAGATCGGTGAACGATCACAATTGGACGAACGTTGTAACAATTGGACGAACGTTGTATTGTTGGAGTTTCTAATGTATATGGTCATGGTGCACTACTTTAGTTTGAGCTGGCGATCAGCTATCGGCCAAATATGACCGATAATCCACGCCGGACGGCCTCCGATTATGTGTGAGATTCTTTCGTACACGCAACTTTCGCTTTGGATGGGGTAATCAAAACGCGAATAACTCAATAAATACTTGAAACAGCGATTTGAAGTGAGTATATTCACACACCTAATACCTTTATCGATTGCCAGAGACATATTTCATACATTTAATCGATGTTTATTGTGTTTCTGCGAATCTGAAAAGAGAGGGCTCTTTCTATAATAGCCATATTTATACCCACCTTTCTATAAATAGAAGATGGTAATGTACGAGACCAAGTGGATGGGGTAATGGGATTCTTTTAATAGGCATTTTTTTGGTGTCATAGGTCCGAGTCTTCCACCTGTGGATTACCTGGATTTACGCCTAATTCAGGTGATTACGCATCTGCAATACAGTTTATTATGCATAGTCATGTATGTGCACATTATAATTCGTAAAGTTATAGGCTGGTACATGCATATTGAGTTTGCATTTGAGCACTTTACTAAATTCTTCTGTATTTTGGGCGGGATGGGTAATATGCTTGGGAATTTGTTGAAGGGCCACCACACTGAAGTCACTTTTGTCAGTCATTGGTAGATTCTCATTTTCGCTTTGGGTTGTGCATGTCAATATGGCAGAATCGATAACCGAAAATGAACCGAAATTAATTTGGAAAGAGTTGCATTCCCCGCCGCTGGCCATTTTTACAAAAGCTCGTAGGGTTACATACATCTGTAAAACACAGACTGGTAAAACGGAGATATTATATGTTGTGATCTTTCATATTTTATAGACTTTGATTGTAATTGACCAATCAGATGCGTGCTTTCTATTTTCGGTGCATTAGAATTTGTAATTCGAAGGAACGAATTGTTAAATTAAGGGAACGAATTGTCATTTCGTGGGAACGAATTGCTAATTCGAGGGAACGAATTGTTATATTGGAACGAATTGTTAATTCGAGGGAATGAATTGTTATTTCGTGGGAACGAATTAATATAAAAAAAATCCATATCCACTGCGGGGCTCCGTAGATACATGCATTTGTTTAAACATGTTCTGATCACTATGCGTACATTCTGTAATGATGTACAGTAGCGCTTTTCTGCAGGTCAACTATACGTACTATACCAATACTATACGTATACTTTACCAATACGATATGTTTTATATACGATATGCATATAATATAAACGTACGGTATGTTTGTACAGTACATACCAACCAATGTCGTATATATATATACCATTCAAATCGTACGTCTATACGATTTGTATACATGTGTATAATTCTGGTACGTTTGTATCGTAAAAACATATACAAATATGGTATCTTCATACCATATCCGTACGGATATATCGTATATACGGATATCGTATGTTTGTATAATATTCGTATAGTACGTTTGTACTATACGATGATACGGTACAAACATACCAATATTATATGATCATTCGATATGCTCATTAAATATACTAATACTATACGATTACGATATGTATGCGATATTAGTATATACAAATCGGTAAGGAGCAGAAAAGCGCTAATGTAGTCAATTAACTAACTCTATATTATCTGCGTTACACTGGCCCAGACGTCACGTTTCTGAGTATTTATTGGCTAGTTCAACTGAAAAACAAGCAAACACAGTACGGTATACCATACTGATATCTGGCGGCCATAGTGCATCAATGTTACTGTGAGTATTACCTATTTGACATTATTAATGGTTAAACAAGCGTGTATCACAGCTCAGGCTCAGCCAATCAATTTACACAATCGTCAGTACACACTATTTATGTATTTAGAAATAAGACAACAAAAGAGAAAACAATTGGCTGGTAAATTGTTATGCACGCTGTTAATTGATGTCACAATTATTTGCAAAACGGCAGTGTTTTAAATATGAAGGAGGGTTAGGAAAATCTATATTTACATTGATGACAATCATGATAAGCTTATATATAGAAATACAGACTGTTTAAAGTCAAAATGAATGTGTCTCCGATTGATATCTCCAAACAACGATGGATTATTTCACAAAACTACTCAAATGTATGCATTATCCTGAATGAATTGTTGAAAGAAGCGTGTTTGTGTTTGTGTTTGACATGTCTGTATGGACGTCTATAGGGCCGTATCAATAGATACATCACCGTTATCTGTGTGAAATATGACAGGTATGCAATGTGTTGCCACAAATATGGCCACGTAGAATCACTGCCAATGTACGCAACAAAACCTAGCCACCGTACATATTCATACGCAGTGATTAGGTCGTATTGACCGGATATCAAAACGGTTTCACGGCATCGTGTTTCACGGCACATACGCACTGTGTTGACGGGATAAATAACAACTGTACGTTGCTCCGTCCATTGATGTTACGTCATAAATGAATACTTGCATCTGTTTTAAATAACATGTGTGTTTTCTAACGAATGAATTCGAAACCAGGGCATAGTTCAAACGTTTATGTACTGGAAAGAGCAGGTAGAGTCCGGCACCATATACTCCGTACGCCTTGAAACTCGAAATACAGGAATTGCATGAAACGTTGGATTTGTAAACTGCTCCCTAGTTACGTTATTTCGTTGCCAGATTTACGCATTACGTGCGAGCGGTTTATCGAAGAAAAGTATGTTTGTATTAGAAAAAACGATTCGATTTGACCACATGTAAATGTCATATAAAGATGAAAAATGTGGCAGTTATATTAAACATATTGTTATCAAGAAAGTCCGATAGCATTGTGACTGCACCTCGTATTAAACAGTTTTGCAACGCGCTGTAATCTACAATTAGAGCAAAGGCGGTTGCTGTATTTTAAATATACATTGTACATTAGATCAAAACACTGAAAGTGCTAAGACGAAGGTTATATCTAGAACGGGTTGAATGTAAACAATATCTGAATATATTGACAATACTATACATGTACAATACATTAGGTAATATAGTTTACTTAAATGTTGCCAAATACATATAATGGTATTATAGTGGCTTAGAAAATAATTTAACAAACAAAATGCTAAATCATTTAAGTAGAAAATGTAGGTCAATTTCGCATGCGACATGTCCGTTGCTTATTCAATGTTCTGGTGGCAGTACTTTCACTACTTTGATTGGATATGTGAACGGATTAATGCTCGTTTGTCCCAATTTCTGTTCATCCCTGCGAATGTTCGTGCCAATGACTGTTCAACCCTGTGGATTTCGCCGGAGACGATTCATCCCATTATTGAGACCAAGACCAACAGTCTCGGAAATTAGTTTTTATAAATCGGCCCGCCCTAATATATGCTGAGCAGTATAGAAACGTCCGTCCCCGTTTATGTAAAGATTCTCAGGCATCTACGTTATGCTTCTAACATGAAATATGTACAGACGAACCTCTCCCAACCAGTCAGAGGCAAACGTCAGTTGTGCTTACTTTTAATACGTGTCAAGCCAATGATAAGGTATGTGCATGGCCGAAGAGAACTGCCGCTTGTCTTGAAGTAGTCATCTGTCTGTTTTACAGTGGAACCTCTATAAACGGGACACCATGGGGACCTCCCAAGGTGTACGGTTTAGAAAGGTTGAACTGTATCGTTTTCAGGCTACAGGAGTGTTGCATCTGATGAGGAGCTACACTGGTCACAAATCGCATACATGTAAGCCCCGTTTCTCCCGTCACAGTCACATATTATTCCACTACATTGTGTATATTATATACCGACAAACACAGTACATGGCATTCAAATATATGACCTAATTGCATCACTTACCTGTTACGTAGACATCCGCATAGAAATATAGAAGAAACCTCGAGGTCTTCATTGTATTTACGAAATCACATTAAACCATCTACATGCAATGGTGAATATGTTTAAAAACATGCAAACGTTTTGTTTTTATTTTTCTTTCCGATACAAAACAACGACAATGTTGGATCACTACCACATGTGTTCACACAGTTCGTTTGTGTTGCGACAGTATGTACTTTCATGGAGAAAAGAATAATAGATGGAACTGTGTGTACATGTAGAATCAATAGATCGTGTCTGTCATTAAACAGGTTAATAGATGAGACGAGCTATGCGAGTTTGTACCTAATAATATGTGCATTCCTTCATGATAAATATTTACAGACACTGCGATATAGTTTATAATTGATGTCCAATCTTGACGAAATGTTCACAGCATATGCGGAATTCTATTCCGCATTTGCTGTGTACATTTCGTCAACAGTCTATGTAATTTACGGGAAATATCGTATATTATGTAGACATGTTTCATGAGATATCGCACATCGTTACTCTCAAATTAAAATTGGCCTGCTAATGCTTGGCTAATTGTGACTGTCTTGCAGTGAAGTACACACAGGCAGTGCATGACTTGATACTTGTTTGTCGCGTCGATACTGATTTCTAAAATGTGGCATTGACTTGAGAAATGGTGCTAATGTGATTCGTGACAAATTGAGCTCCTTATGAAATTGCACACTCATGTAGCCTGGTTATATATATTTCGATATATAATGCTCGTTTGAAAGATGACAGTTGTTTCATTTGTCGAATGTCGAACAGTGCAGATCCTGATCAGACTGTGCGGATGCACAGGTTAATAATATGTAGCATAGATAATCTCAGTCATACGGATGACTTTTACTATTTCATTTGTTTTTTTATATATTATTATAGCTGAGAATATGGTCACAATATTAAACAGCGATTCTGTCCTGCGGGGCTCCGTAAAAAACTGATTCGACGTCCCGTGCACGTCGCCATTTTCTATTGAATGACGTCACTATATTTGTGACGAATGAGTCGCAAATGCCGCCAAAGCGGAAAATGTAGAATGGCGTTATATATCATGACTGGTAGACATACAGTGCAGCCTATCTACAACGGCCACCAATGGAAATACATGAAACTGGTTGCTGTAGAGAGGGAAGCTACATTTATAGGTAATTGCCTATTGAAAGAGGGGGTTGTTTTGTAAGAGAGTCGGCCAATCGTGGAGGTCCACTGTACATTCAATTCTGTAATATTAGTTAAAGGTGTATATCAATAATTGATAAACGCCATGTGATTTTGTACCTGCGGACATCTTGCGAAAATTCATAATACGTTTAAAAAGTAATATATTTCATAAATAAAGTAAAGAAATTGACACCATTTTCTGAGTACATGCGGAAAACTTGTCTCATCTTTGACGCCATTCAAGGAAAAATATATGTAAATGTTGTAAACGTGACAAATGTTTTTCATGAAATTACAAAATCACATGGCGTGTCTCATATATCAATAGCGGATTACGTGAAGCTGTGACAGTATTACGTAGCCTAAGCTGTATGTATTGCTCCGTGTGTTACAGACACAACGAAAACTAAAACATGTACACCGTAGGAGAAACCGAACATCACATGTAGGAGAGCCATGTTCTATGTACATACCTCTGATTCCATTCCATTACATTGCATTGCATTGCATTTAAGTATTATTTGTTTACTTTGTACTTCGTAAGAGCGACGTCACACAGAGTAGTATATAGGGAGTCAAAATGATACCACCTAACGGTGGTATCATTTCTCCTCCCTATATACTACTCCACCACCCCCCGAAAAATCAAAAATTGGTTAACGAGGAAATTGTCTCCCACCAACCACGAAATATTCAAAATTGGTGTCATAAATACATCATGTTTTTTTCACGTCCAATTGAACATATAAATTTAATAGGTTTATAAAATATATAAAACAAAATGGATAATAAAATACACAACGAATTGGACGTTTATAATGATTTGGATGAAGGATTTTACGCTGTTGTTTCTACAGTATTAAAACACGGTAAAATGACAATACTATGTGATATCGAATACATGAAATATCAGCGTAATTTATTACGCTGCGATAAAAACGTTGCATTTACAATATTAAACCGGCAATTATGTCGCCGGTATAAGTATCAAATTTATATAATGAAGCGACTAAATAGGATCGGAGAAACACTACCGAAACATTATCAAACTAATTTTATAAAACAGTTTAAAATCAAAGATTCGTTTACGGATATGCGTTTCTACAATATCGCTTTTAACGAAGAAATTGGAAAATTATTAGAAGAAATTGAAAATTATTGAACAGAACTAATTTAGTTATAATCACACCAAGCAGACGACAATGTTCCAATTACACGTGTTATGAACATGTAAATTAGGTGTCCATTTTTATAGAGAGATTACACGATTACGTCTTCCAGGATGAAACATAAACACACTGTAATAGTGGTATCATTTTGAATCCCTCTATACTACTGTAATATATACTATAAATTTTTTAATAACTGTGTTGAAGAACTTTACGAAGAATACGGGGGTTATAGTCCTATATATAAATTCTATAAAATGAGAACACTAGGCGATATCGAATACATGAAATATCAGCGTAATTCCGATAAAAACGTTGCATTTACAATATTATACCGGCAATTATGTCAACCATACAAGAGGCAAATACAAACATTAAGACGGATAATGCGTATCGGATATGAAACTAAGGTGTATTATATAAAATTGTTAAAACCCAACGATTCGTTTACGAATATACATTTCTACGATATCGCTTATAAAGATATTAATAATTTGTAAAAATTAAAAAAAAAAATAGCAAAAGCCTCCACTCGTGCACAACACCCCCAGCGACTGGGCAGATTTCTAGCCGGCACCCAGCCACTGGGGTGTTGGGACCTTTCTTAAGCCCACGCATCTGTTGGCTCACATTCTGGGTCGCCTTGAACCCCATTGCCAATTCCTCTATTAAGAGAAACCAGCGAAGTAAGACGAGCCTATGTGTGAATTTGGTTTCCGAAATTGCAAAGCTCTTAGGCAGAAATCTTTTAGGCCGGCACCTTTGAGCTACACAATTACATCGCCAAATACACACATATGCATAGACTGCTACCATTAAACAGACGAGACGGACGTCATACCGGATCAACAACATGGCATGCACGAGATGAGACCAATTGTTGTAAGGTCAACAAACATATATATCTCATCAGTTTCCTATACAACATACAAATGGTGTGCATATTATAATTATTTATTAATACCTATTGGCGAAAGAAAACATGTGATGGTTCGTTATTTTGTTAATTTTATAATTAATTTTATATTTTTTTTTTAATAATTTAAAGCTGAACACTCCCTATTATTACATAGTAATTAATTTATGTTGTAACGACAATGTTTCAATTACACGGGTTATGGCCCATGCGTAAATTGATAGCCGAGGTAAACAGAGCCGATAATTCTCAGTGAAAAACACATGTTGTATAGGTATGTAAATTTGTTTACTGCACCAATATAATTTTGAAAAAATTAGGAAAATTATAAAATTAAGAATTTTTTTTTTTTAAATTATTATTTTTATTTTATTTTTTTTTTAATTATTTTTTTAATTTTTTTTAATTATTTTATAATGGTGCTGTAACATTTCCTCCGACTTTATTTCCAAGTTTTACCCTAAATTTATCCCAATCAGTACACTCAATTTTTGGCATGGTGGCGCGCGCCTTGATCCTTATATCATTTTTTAATTCTTCATATCTCCCCATTTCTTCCACCACGGATTCAAACTCTAAATTTGATATTTTCTTATCGGCCAACGCTTTGGACACCATAACGTCGATGCTATTTTTCTTAGACCTAGCGAGAACGGATATTCTATCATGTTTTCTACTTTTTTTCTCGAGTTTTCCACCCGCCGCCCTAATTACCATACAAAGTGTTCCAGATAAAACGGTAATTTCCACTCAAAACCCCTGCAAGTGGAATCATTACAATTGTAGATAGCGTTGCAGCAGTCCCGCCCCACACAACACAGAAACACTTGCCAGAACCGTACTAGATCTTCAGCTATGTTTGCCGCGCGCCTATATTTATTAGAGTGTCTTTTTCTATTTGCACATTCTCTAACTAAAATATCCTGCATAGCGACGATATTATTCAACCTAAAATCTGAACTTTTTTCGTTAATTGAATACAGTGTGGTGGAGTGGTATTGAGAGTTGAATACAGTGTGGTGGAGTGGTATTGAGTTGGATACAGTGTTGGTGGATCGGTATTGACAATTCGGTAGCTTGGTGATTCGTTCATAGTTAAATTTATTTCATATATTAGTATTTACACAATAAGTTCAATTAACAATGAGACAATAGTGGAAGAACTCTCTGAGTCACCGATTTCGTAACAAAGTTAATAACACTACCTTGGGAAAGTCTAATTCGATCATCACCGGAGAACGAACCACCGTCGAACTATCTCCAGAGATTTTAGTGACTCCAACCCCCCCGTTCTTCTTCCCATCTACTACAATATTTATCGCGACCGCGCCCACAGGTTTACCATTAGCATTAACCGAGCAGACCGCCATTTGGATAACTTCACCTGCAGCTGTCATAGTGTATCCCCCATATTTATTACTCGCTTTGGCACCGAACGAATATTCATAGTGCCCCACAACCAATGGGCCCCGCTTCTCAGCCCAAACTGTTATGACACGTTTTGGTGTTTTCATTGTTTTCACTATTCCGGCAAGCGCATTGTTTGCGTTATATGCCTCAGTACGAATCTCATAAGAGGCCTCCTCAAGAGCTTTGGTCGCGGCTATACGATCATGTTTCAGTTTATCGGTTATTTTTTCATCTAGTTCAGTAAGTGTCGCTTCTCTGTTGATAGAGTCCTCCTCGAGCGCAACGCATCATAAGCCTCCGTAATGGTTGCCTGGTGGTCTTCTAAGGCTTTATCAATACCGTTCGGACTCCATCAAGATCAAACCGTGTCTTTTTTTAAATTCGTTTATTTTTCATATAGTCAGTAAGTGCCGCTCACTGTGAGAGAGTCTCTGAGCGAAACGCCCCATAAGCCCCCGCAAATGGCACTCTTTGTGATCTTCTCGGACCCCCTCAAGCCCCCGACCTGGTCCTCTTTTCATAAATCTGCTATTTTTTCATCTAGTTCTGCGGCAAGTGTCGCTTCTTACATGTGAGATTTCTCCTAAGCGCAACGCATCATAAGCCTCCGCAATGGCCTCTGCAAGGTTAGAACGGTGGTCTTCTCGACTTTAATCCAATACGCCGACCGGTCTCTTATTTAAATTTGGTTAATTTTTTTATCTAGTTCAGTAAGTTCCCACAGCGGCTCGATGAGAGAGTCCACTGAGCGCAACACCTCAATAAGCCTTCATAAGGTCCGCCTGGTGGTCTTCTCGTTCTTTCTCAATAGACCCACGTGCCCTCATTTTCGAAAATTCGATTATTTCCCGTCTAATTCAGCAAGTGTAGCTTCTTTGGCTGAGAGAGTCCTTCTAAGCGCAACGCATCATAAACCTCCGTAATGTCGCCTTACGTACGTCTTCTCGGCTTTACAATCCCCCAACCGGCCTCTTTTCTAAATTTGGTTATTTTTTTACCTAGTATTCGTTTAGTTCCGTATGGCCGTTTCTCACGACTTTGTGTATTCCACAGCAGGGCATATTCTCCCAAAGTTGTGATAGTAGACTCTTGTTAATCCTCGTCCCGAGGCCCTCGATATAGTTCTATTAATCAAGGCCTTTGTTTTTTGGGTATTTTTAAAAGTCGCCCTCTCAACGTCGGGAGAAATCCCCCTTCAGCAGGTTCCAAATTATTTGAAATTTGTCACCACAATCGGAAGAAACAACCACCTGGTCCTATATACTCATATGTTGATAATATATATTCCGAACATGCGTTTTAATTCTAAATTATTCTTAAAATTAATTATTTGAAATTTCTAGGACCGACCGAAATCGGGTAATCGTTCTTCAACTCTCGCCCTTTATCAATCAAGAATATAAATCTTCAAACTCGTGGATGTGTCCCGAATCCCAAAACTTTCATCGCGGTGTGGGAAGTCTAACGTTTACAGTCCTCGCCATAGAAAACAATCGCTGGCGGGCACAAGTTTTCAGTAAATGTGCTGGGGGATCCGGTCTACGTGTTGTACGATGTGTTCACCTCGATCCAGGACAACCCTGAGAGTTTTCGTGAAGGTGAAGTCCACCGGTTTATCACCGACGGTACTCACCCGGGTAAACACTCCTTTGTTTGAGGAGTATGTCTCTCTAAAACCGAGTTGAATACCCAACCCCGGGAGACCACTTACCTAATTATCATGCGATGGTCATTGTTTGCGAGCCCGGTAGCATCGATAACTGTGAGGTTGATTTATAACCGACAAGCTCTGATTGACAAAATCTTTGAGCTGTCTTATTCCCCACAGACCGAGAGGCACCTTTACTTCTAATTGTCGTCCCATCCTTTCACATAGTAAAACCATCGCTCTTCCCCCTCACTCCCACCTTCGCCATCCAACCGTGAAGTGATAGATCCTAAGGCCTACCCGCGTTTTCCGCAGCAGTTGTCTATTAAATTTTGAAGTTCACAACTCCCTTTTTGAACATTAGTTTATAAGCAAACATAATAAAATCTTTTTCAATGGATACCAAAGCATTTGCTTTAACTCTAATGTAACAGTACGGCGTCGAGGTAATACACCCAAAAGACGTTTGTTACCGCCTTGTACACCCAACCGTAAACGGTTTAGACCTGACATTGGCTTTTGCCACCAACTTCCCAACATCTTTGAACATATATGTTGCCCAAGATTACTACATGGAGGGTGTAAACGGCTGGAAAGCAACACCGATGCAGTTTTGGCAGAACCAAATAAATTTCGCTTATGGTGCGCAACGCCGGTGTGGAGTTCATATAAAACCCTCTGACATCCAAGAATGTCAGCTCCGCAGTGTCTAACAACTTTCACGTGTATTCTACATTAGAGGATTCTCAAAGAACTAGGTATTTCACATACCACAAAGACGACGCCTGATCCATTTTCCACACATAAAACGTATGGCCTTTGATCTAGCTGTGTAACGAATTTTACGTTTCAAAAACGCGGACTGGAGACAGAAAGCATTTCCTACCACACCGGCCTCGGGACGTTCTCATACACGGCCATATCCGGAATTGGACACAGACTGATTTTAGACAACGATCACTCCGTGATCCACATCGTCAACGAACGCCGGGAATTTTGAGACCCCGCGACTATGACTTTCGGGACGGAAGTGCTGAGGTCGACCTGTTCGTGTTTCCTTGTAAAATGTTACCTCCGAAACTTGCTCACGTCTATTACATACAGCAGGCTGCTGAGTTCCGAACGCGTTGGGGTAACTTTATGTTAGAACGTTCTATGGTTCACGCAGCCGGGGTTACTCGCGTCAACGACTCCATTCGCCACGTACGTCTGGGGCCATTCTCGGCGACCGGAAGCAAACTCGCAGTTCTATACTGGCATGGAACAGCGATTGATGCACAAAAACCAATTTTTGGCACTGTTAGAGGACGCCATCTCACTAGGGTGGACTGAGAAGGCGATCCCAGAATTATCAAGACGGTTTTGCAGAATGCCAGCACCCCAGTAGACTTATGTATTTGGAATAGGTCTTTATAGGCGCCGAGCAATATGATCTACGAGACGACCCGTAGACGGTTACAATAATCATATCGAAATCGCCACCGCCAATCAAAAAAATTCGGCCACAACGTAACGTGTAACACGGATATCATAAGCGCACCCCCAACAGTGGAACCGATTTCATAAAACAACAAAATTGGATACACCTCCCCCCAATACGGAAATCGAACCAACCCAGTACCCCCCAATTCGAAAATTGGATGCACCATCGAGTTCATCAACAGACCAATCGCGATTGAAAAACCCAATCATCAACATTGTTGAAATTGAAACACAACACACGAGGAGAGAAATTGGGCTCGTCATCGCCCTACGTGGCGATCGGATTTAATTTACGCTTTGGTTGTAGGAACTCTCTGACAGAGAATAATAGGAGACCGGGCGATTGCCACGATAAAGCCCAGGTATTTTTTGCTAGCCATACCCCTGCGTTTTTGATAATATAGAATCAGCAAGTAAGAAACGAATACTTCGATCAGTCCAGTAGTGCGGCAGCCGCTTTCCAGCTAATTTAGCAGAGACTTGGCGAGGGCTTTTAGGTGTTTTTTATATCCACTCCTTGGCTCCACCCGGATGGGCGGTGCTGGTGCTGGTGCTGGTGCGGTGCTGTGAGCGGGTGGTAGCGCCGCACCACCAGTGAAATTAGAAACTATGGTCGATATAGTCACCGATACGCAACGAGGATGCTGCTATCGTGACGCCCTGCTCTCGAACAGAGTGCGAAGAACTCACACCTAGAGTCGTCTCCTCGTGCAGTGGAAGGGTGCCCAAGGGATGGAGGGGAACCGGAGTGAAGGGGAGGGGGGGAGGCACAACTAGGGCGAGCAGGAGGAGCTGTAGGGGGGAGAAGGGTGAAGGTAGGTGAGAAAGAGGCCAAACCGAGGGTAGAGAAGGGGCGGGGGTGCAGGAGGACGGAGGGTGACTAGGGAAAGGAAGTGTACAGGGGAACGAGGATGACCGTGAAGGGGGAATTGGGTACATGGACCCGGGGAAAGGAGTGACAGGTCTGTAGCGGAGGACGCCTCGAAGAATGATTCGCGGATCCGACTTAATTTGTGACGGAGAGCCTCAAACGGTTAGCCGAGGCGCCTCCAAGCGAGCTCCTCTTTTCATCCCGCAAAGACCGCATGAGTTTGGTGATCCGCTCGTAAGTCTCTATCGTCACCGCGGCTTCCTCCAGTTTATCTTTCTCTAGCGCGATAATGTTCATCCAGTGCCTTGAGTTTGGAGAGGTAAGGACCACATCAGTTCGGCCCCGCGCCCCGACCGTTTGTAAGAGCCTTATAGAGTCCAACGGAAGTTCTCGAAGAGGTAACGTGGGTCACGTTGAGTATCTTACCCCAAATGTGATTGACCAGAACGTGGTCTCCATATGATCATAACGTCGTGCGATTTGAGGGACCTCGCTGAGCTTGACCGTTTCTATCGCGGTGACCGTCTTCGCTATAGTTTCTTCGGAGACTTTAGGGCCTCTACAGCGCCGGGCCGTTAAATTTTTTACCCCTCTTCTCCAATCCGAGAAGCCTAGTTCGGTCCCTTATGAGTGGGCCACCGCCCCTGTTTCCCTGCAAGGTGTATAGTGAAGTGGTTTTCTCCGGTCCTCTCCCGTTAACTAATTGGAACATTTTATCTGCTCTTATCGCAATTTACCGCCATAAATTTGAACTTGGAGTAGTCCGCGACCCGACAGAGGGGACCAGACTTTTTCTGCTGCAAATGTTGTATAGTCCGTTTACAGCTCCCTCAAGTATTCTGAACTTTTGACTAGTGTAAGCGTCACCCAATTGTTGAATGGATTGGAACTGGAGTTTCTAGGTGGTGTTCGTGAGGGAATCCTCGAGTTATCATCATCACCACGAGGTAATCGTCTCGTCCGCCCGTATGCGATCGAATTCGTCCATGTAATCAGCCAATATTTTTAAATTTTCTTAAAAATTAAATTATGTATTAAAAGACAAAACCAAACGGTTTAATATTTTCAATAATTTTGAAAAATAATTATGTCTTCCGAGTCAATTAACGTCGTCAAACTCAATCCATACCGCAGACTTGCGTGAGCCTCCTCGGCAAAAGGCTTGAACAGATGTCGTTATTACGAAACAACCCATCGACGATACGACAGAACCAGCAGCTCTTAGTCCGCTTCCCCAACCTCTGACTAACGACGTCATTGTTCCGGTACTGTTCTCCTCGCTTTCACTATTCGCTAACGTCGACGGACGCGGACCGAACCGTCGTTCAGACCTGGTCCGCCCATAGTCAAGAAGACTATGATAAAGATTTCTGGTAATGAGGTTGATGTCGATCGATGACAGCGACTTCTACCATTGCTATCTGACCTTGGAACGTCACACAGCTTGAAAACGCTTCTTCAAGTTTGACACCAGCAAAAATAAAACGGTAACCAAACTTAGAATCGGGCTGCTAACAAGCAATAACAACCGCGAGTGACAACGCGGTCGCGGGTGCTACGGCAACCGCTTCTACATCCCGCTCGACTTGAGTTGCTGGAGAGTCACATGCCCTACTATCAGAGTGCTTTGGCTGACCGCCTCGAATACGAACAACGTTCAAACGACTACCGCCGAGTTATTCATAGCCACCGACCATTAATCGACGTATACGATCCGATAATGTTTTACGCTGAGTACGACATGGACAACGAGCCCGAACTAGCGCGATTGATCAGAACCCAGTACCCCGGGCGCGTTTGCCATACTACACCGAGTTCTTCGCATCATCGCAAGATCCGAAAAACAAAAGCGACACATTGTGGAATATTAACTGTCAACCGCTACCCCGCCCGCTCGATAAAAGGATACTGATGTTGTTCGAGGATCTCGGTTCGCGTTCGGTGCAAGAAAAAACCGACAATTCTATAACCCCAAGAATCACGAAGGTTGAGGTGACACGAGGGAGTCCCCAATCAACTCTACAGCGCGGGTCATTCGCGCGCGACCAGCAGTGGGATCAAGTAAGAAAGCAGTTTGCTGCCGGATCTAAGCGCTTCACCGGAGGTTTGCAGCAGTTGCAAAGACCTGCATCCTCTCGCGGCTCCCTCGCGGGTTCCTGAATACCAAATACGCGTTATGCTAGAACATGAGAGCCACGACGATGACCAAAATACGACGGTAAGCGCCCCCCATGTTTCCATGGGGGAAAAAAAAAATAGTAAATTTTGAATAGCTTGGAGTGTGTAATAAAGAAGATAACCAAATCGGTGAAGACCGGGCCATGAACGTGTACTTTATATAAATTAACTAACCACAACTCACATCTGAGGTCGATACGTATCAGAGTTCTACTGATTAATAAAAAAATCATCTAACATTTTTTAATAAAAATTTTGAAAAAATTAAGAAATCTAGCAATCAATACCCATTCACGATTTGGAGATGCTCACCCAGACCATATTATTGGCAGACAGATGTGGAAAAACGGTTTTTTCTCCTCGACTTACTCGAGATCCTCACGCGAGGCTTTCGTCACATTGTGATCCTATGTCCCACTGTGCGGCTCAAACGATACCTTATCAGGTGCCCCGTGGATATGGGACCACCACTGATGTATACGTAATATTGACCCCGGAGATAAGTCTTCACGATTGGTTGCGTGTTTATACCAAATAATTCAGTGAGAGCCCACACTATACGTGATTGAACGATTGCTCAGCCAAGGCGGCGATGACCAAAAAAGAAGGACATGCTCTCCACACCGCATTTTCTGGGCCGCCATGCTAGGCACAGCGTATGTATATTCCACTCAAAAAATACAACGCCTTCCTCAAGGATCTGCGCGAGCAAACAAATGGGTAGCCCTCCTTTCACTCACCACTGCAAGGACCGAGACTCATTCGATGACTGTCTTCAGAGATGACGTTATCCCAACGCCGCGAGGAGCGCCCTGGAGGTTCGACAGATACTTTCGAAAACTAAGCAACGCCAAGCTTCTGCTAAAAAACTGACACCAACTGCTTATAAAGTTATCAACAAAATCTAACGATTTTGAAAAAATTAGAAAATAATAAAATTAGGAAAATTGCAAAGTAAGAAGCTATTGCAATGCTTAGCAATTGCGAACAATGCAGAACAAATACTGAACAATGCTTAGGCAATTGCTGAGACAATGCTAGCAAATGCTGAACATATGCTGAACAAATGCTGAATTAATGCTGACAAATACTGAACAAATGGTTAACACTGTTTTTAACAATTTGTGCGACCGCTGGCGAGCTTTGTTGCGAGCATAATGGTGGATCATAAGTATCGGGTGGTGCGCATTTATTATTTTTGTAATAAAAAATATTAAAGTGATGAAGACATTGTTAGAAAAGTTAAATTACTAATTTTGAATAAATTAAGAAAAAATGAACTGCGACGAACCTTCTCGATCAGCTAATAGAAGAAACCACAACTCCGACTGCCAACAATAAGATCCGACAAGCAATCGGGATCTGGGTTTGAGTCAACGACTCCGAAAGAAAATGAAAAGTGCGGCGCCGACGAGAGCGGCTAGCTGCGCGGTTGCTGGGACAATCGGACATTATCTCGGTAGGCGTCCTCTCATTTTTCAGGTGGATAAATGTCTGATGCGGAGATCGATAAAGATTTTGCGCGATACGAATCCAGAATTGGGAGCAGAGATGACAAAACTCTTGTGATGCGGCGGCTATTCATTTGTACGCTACCGCCGTTAGTATACTCTCCCTAAACCAAACACTTGCGGGTTGATTGATGATCTAGAGACAGACCCTTTATAGGAACACTCTGAAACGGCATCTGCTCATTTATCACAATTTGGAATGTACTTAAGCTCCACTAACAACCGCGTTGACCACGTAAACACTTCAATATTGACATATATGCCCACGAACTATAAGCTCTATATTAATATGATAAATGATGGACACAGACACACCCACGATAGTGACGGAGTTGAACCAATTGCTCCAACACAATCCGAACCATAGAGTTACTCCGCCACGAATGACATACCGCATATAAAGAATCCCCAACAGACAGGCAGCTGGCGGCGGCGGCTGCCACCTCAAAAGTTAAAACTAGATAAAATTACTCGCCGACTTTCGAGAGGCTAAACTCCAATTCGAGATTGGGGTTGCAAACGGGACGGAGACAGCAAAACAATCTGATACAAGTTTGAGTACAACAACAACCCCCCCCCCCCCCAATTCACAATTGGAAGCACACTCAACACCCAATACCAACTACCGGTTGAGTTGGCGGAATCCGATTGAACCAAATTCGGAATTGGAGTTGGCTTGTTGGTGGAGTCTGGCAGTTGTTGGTGCCCTGTGCGTGTGAAATACCAGAAAAAAACAACCACCTTGGTTCAGAAGAAAGTTTCTAAACACCAATCATCAACAATTTTGAATTTGATAGCGCCCCATTTAAACATAGATCGCTACCCATTTTATATGCAATAAAATAACAATTGGCCTGAACAAGATGGTGAAAATGTTTTATTTTTGTTAGTGAATGCGCCTTTATCACGCCGTGTGGATTCTCGGGTTCAGTATCGGGTATGCTCGACTATCAAAGATTCCCTAGGAGGAACCAGCTCCCAAATTGACTTACTGTGAGAGACTAGGGCTCGCGACCTTAATGTAGCGGCGCCGCATTTTGACCCAGATTATCTACCTAGTTAAACTGAATTCTACCAGTTAATAATTGGAAACTAAATGGCATCAAAATCCGCAGTATAGTATGTGTCGCTTGTAAACGCATTGGCGTTATCAGCGGTAGCACCTTTATATTCTCTAAAATGAAAAGCTCGAACGTGGATGAGAGCGGAAGCTCAATGATTTTAGCTGATAAACAACTCAATAAGCGCAAAGTAAGCATGGTCGAAAAAACGAACCGCCATCCTGGACTGGTTCAATGAAGAGCTTCGCCGCGAAAATCCACGCCGCGCAAAACGTTTCAGAACTTGAAGAAGCCAACCCGCGAGTAATTCGCTGGCATACCGCACAAAAGTTCTCGATCCAATGATCCCGAGCCCCAACTTCAGATTTCTATGTACCGACAGAGCCCCAAAAGGACCGCGAGATCGCGTTCATCATCGTGGGAATGGGTTGTGGTGGTCCTCAGCCCGCTATTAATATTCCAATCGAGATTTAAATTAATTAATTACTAACAATTTTTTTTATAAATCTATATATATAGAACGAAGTTAGTTGACGAACTTTATAACCTATGATTGATTATGCTACACTGCCCAAAAACAAGCGTTTACCTGGTGCAAAGATAGATTCGTCTGGCCCGAGATTTGTCCGAGACGAAAAAGCGGCCACACCTTTCGCAAAGCGGCTTGTTAGATTCCCTCCATCAACAATGTAGATTAGATTTCCCTCTCCTGTTCCAACACAAAACGCGATTTGGTGCTGCAGCGAAACTTCCAACAAAGTTTTTATTATTAACTGACGCATTACCGGAGACGACTGGCGAGGGCATGTTGAGATTGTGCCATATATTAGAATACTTCGCAATCTATGAACACCGCAAACTTGATACCAACTAACCGCAAGCTGTCGAAAACAACTATAGTCCAACGCCGGCTGACTGAAGGGACTCCGCGCCATCAAGAACCTCGCGCGGCGACCAAGGTTTCAGGAAAACTCGTCAAGGAAGGGCACAAGAAGCAGGCCATCTGGCAGATCTATTTACCCCGCCTCACAATATTCCGCGCCCGAAATTCGACGTGCCGGTGCCGAACCAAGTTCACCAAGCGATCTCCCTTTTTCCTTTTCTTCTCCACACGATCGCGTCCCCGGCTCCGCAAAACGTTTTATTACAAGTACCACAGACAATCTTTACGTAGCGATCGTACAAGGGGGCTGACCGTTGGCCACTAAGAGTCCTAAGGAAGTGGCCGAGGCTCTTTCCCGAATATATAAGAGGAGCCACTCAAATGGCCGAATCTTCGTCCAGTCGATCCCGGCCGCGAGTTCATGGCGCGGTCTCTCATCTATTGTCTAAGCATACAGTTCCATCAGAAGACGCTGGACGGGCCGCGTCAACATCCACTCGGACCAGGGAGCGTGGAACGCTTCAATCAACCCTGGCTAGAGACCTGTTCGGACAATACCAATAAGCCAAAGACTTGTAGACCCCCGTTCACGGTCCACCGAGGGTGGCCAAGACGCCCACCGTGGTCTCCCGCACTGAACGGATAGGTGACCAGATTGTTAAGGTAAGAACCGTAATGCTATCAAGTTAAAAGGTGACGAGCAGCCCCTCTGCCGTCTCGCGCGGGCGACCCTGGTTTTAGAGGAGCAGTCGGCTGTTCCATCACAGATATTGACGTCCGGTACCTCTATCAACCGTGAGAGCTTTCGAAGGTGGTCAGCCGCCGCGCGACTGATCCCGTGTGGTCTCTCAATGTAGACTCAATCCTAGAACGATCTACTACCAAACCCGATGAGCCCGTGCTCTAACTATTTGATGATAGGCCATCTCTAGGGTTTAATCGCGAAGAACTTAATCTTATAAGTGTCTTCTGACACCCAGCTACCCCGATTACTTAATCAAAAGAGGTTCTGTATGTATTCCGTCTGGTAACACGCGTCTTTTATCGTAAGTATGCCGAGAGACCCTATTTTTGTTGACAGTACGTTTTTCATAACACCGTACTTTCATTTAAATCCTCTATTTATGTGCTACATCTATAATTTTTTCCATCTTCTGTATTTCAACTTAGTAACCACGTTTTATATCTATCCCAATTTAAATTGATAGTTTTCTCTTGACATATCCTTTTCGCAAGTTTTATTAATTTATTAATTGTTCCAATTATCTTTATTGAAATTAATTTTTTCAACAAAATAACACTTACTAGATAACCTATCGCCCATTCCCCGCTAAATTCCATTTGAAAAGTCCGGGCTCTCTTTCGCTCCCATTTATCCTCCAAGCCAACCATTTATTTATTTCTTGTTCAAACTCGTCTAGTAAGTTAGGCAATCAATTCGCCTATCGTTTTTCCACTAACTCCTATATACCATACTATCCTGTATCCATCGTATTAATGCAAAGTCTCTCTTTTTATGTAATTATCAAGAAATTCGTAGTAAAATTCCAACATTCTCAATTTAGCTAGTTGATAAACCGCTATTCACAATGGAATTTCCTCTTAAGCCACACCTGGTTTTCTTGAAGATAAGTTCGTACGCATATCCGAATCTCTTCCAAATCATCAAAATACGCTGATCTTAATAGGTTTGTCAACACGTTTCGTCTCGCGTATATGTCGTATTTAAATGTCTCTCGTTGCCTCTATCATTTTTCCAACAACACCGAGTTTCCTAAAATTTTCATTAATGTCGGCTACTGGTTCTTGTATTTTGTTCTTCATCGGCCTTTCGTCTGCGGCTGAAACTTCTTTTGCGAACCATTCGAAGGGTTCCACAAATTTAATCCTATAACACGATGAACTCCGTTTATTTCTGGCCGTGTTTTAAATACCATTTCAACAGTGGCGCGTACAGCAATTCTTAGTGGCGGTCATAGATCCCCCCGATTTTCTTCCATTTCCTTCTATTCTTCCAGTAATCTTCCAAATATATTTAACATGTGTGTGGGAACTTCATCACCTCTACTTCTCTGTTTATAAAAATTTGGGGACATTCAGAAAAACTTATTTTTAATTTGGTGGAACTATATATCCAATCCACTAACAATCCACCATCCAATCCAAAATCCACCAATCCACCTCCGCAAACCCAAACCATTCCTCCAGATAAAACTCTTTTAACACAACTTTTTAATCAAATTTAGGGTTATGAGGGTATAATATGGTGGTTATAGTTTCTCTCCCACACGGCTCACTTTATTTAACGTAGAAAAATATAAAGCGTTTGCATCGTACCCCAAAACAGCCTTGCAAGGTTTTTTACTTTCATTTGATCTAATATTGGAAAACACGCTTCTGCATAAGCGTTACATACTAATGATGGACCCCAACTAGAGCGTCCTTCTCATTTCGATATGTTACATCTTTGGTGCATATAGAGCATCCTCCGGTATAATCGTCTTTGAAGATTTTTGATTCTTTAATGGATCCTCTCCAATAAATATTGTATAGCTACTCCAGGTAGTTGTACCGCATCTTTGAATATATCCACACCTCTGTTGTTTATAAAATTCATCAACATTTTTCCAACCGCTTTCTAGTAACGGTGCTACATCTAAATCGTTATAATATTTCAAACCAAACTCTAAAGTTTTCCATATTATTTCTTCGAAAATTCTACTACATTAACTTAATTCTGATTCATCTATTAACATTTTCCCAATAGTTTGGAATACCAATTCTCATATCGGTAGCCTGGGTAATCCAGTTTGTCCTGGAGAATCGAACCACTCATAAGAAAGAAGATTTTCTGTCCTTCTGCATTCGTAGGCTTTTATCCAACTATCGTAACTACAACCATTTCCAAATAAAGTATACAACAAGATAATCTAAATTCTGGAGTAAATATAAATAATGTTGCGTTTGCACGTTTTCACGACCATTAAACTTTCTTTGTTTGTTGATGTCAGTTCGCCTACTAGGAATTTCTTTATTTTTTTTATTATCGTACTCTGCTGTTAAAACCTATAACCGGTACTTGCTCTATCCACTGTACATCTGCGATTTGTTTTTACGTAAATATTGCCGTATTAAAACTTATATCTGACACAACTTTCTTCTCTTAAATCTTTCCCCTGACGTTCAAATCTTCTATATTTTTATATACTTTTTGCGGGATCTTTATCACAAATATGAGTTACTGTTCCTGAGAAATTATCTCCTATACTCAACGCTTGCCGAACGTGCTCAGCTTCGTACCTCCCCCCCCCCCACCCCTTAAACTATTACCTGTATTTCAACATCTGGCTGAGATACGCTTCAAATCGTATACTATCTGATATGGATAAAGAGTAGTGTCACAACCGATCTTTATATCTTTACCCGTCTCATTGAATTCGCATTCCCAAACATAACTACTATTGAATTCTTTGCTTTTTCTAATAACTTTATCCTCTTCATCATTGTGGAATCTGCGTTTCTTCCTTTTTTATGCTTTGCATGAATCTCACACGCCGTGCCAGTAACAGCCGTGATATTGATAATCGGTATGGTTTCTGGACATATCCATCTACCGGAGCTCCTACAATCCATCTTTCACCTCCGTGTCCGCACTGTTCGTGGGTGAATGTGAATTCCCTCCCGCTTTTTTCCCACAGAATACATCCAATCGATCGACCCATACTGATAGAACCTTTTGGTAAAACGCTTTCTCGAAAAGACGAACGCGGGCGCCTTCCTAAAAATACCATCACTACAATGTTTGTCTCACCTTCATACATTTTGGTCCGTGTACTCTTCATATACTCGCTTTTCCGTAATTTCTGTTTGCAATTATCGCACGTAAATTTTAAATAGGTTATTAAAGGTTTTTATCAGAAAAGCGTGATTAGTAAACAGTCCTAATTGTCAGTGGTTATTACCTATTGCCTTATAGTGTGCTGGTACCTTTTTCAACCACTCATTCATTTACATTCGTGGTGATATACTTCTACAAAAACCGATTTATAAACTCTTCACAAAACCTTTTTCAGATCTGAAAAAGAATTGGTGAAACCACATTACTACCAAAAATATTGCTTACTACTTTCTTTCCGCCTTTTCTGTACACTGTCGGGTCTTTTAATCTGTCCATATGCATAGCTAGACAACCTTGAACAGACAAAGGTCGTCATTATACTTATCTAAAGAATACATACTTTTTATTCTTCAGCCTTCCGGGAAGTTCTCCTCCTGCCGCTTCTTTGATTGAGTCCAAATCTATTCCCCTACTACCTCCTTATTATGCTTTACAAAAACCTCTACCCATCTTACAACTTCACATGTATTTGGTCTGTCTATTGTTATCGTACCATTATTCGTGTTTTGCTCTCTATCTGACAGGCCATATTTTAACGTTTTCATTGATGATATGGTTCGCTACCACCGAGATTTTTGTGAATAATATAGTTTTAGGTTTTCCATTTAATTTCCTCCATATGATTTACTAGCTTGTAAGAATAATGAATATCTCAAATAAAAAATTGGGTTGTTAATACGGAGCTAGTTATCCGACATGCGTCAGACGCGTAATGATTAGTTTTTTACGAAAGGAAATGTAACTACCCGTCTTCCATTTTCCTACTTTTCCAATGTTTTCAATCGTGAGCCCCCAATATTTCTTCACCTTTTTCCCTATCCGCGCGAACTATAGATTTTATGCTTAGTATTTTGTATTGCGTCTCAATTAATGGGTGCTTGAAGGTAATCCTTTAGAATTAATTACACAAAGCCCTTAGCCTCCGCAATACTATCTTTTTGAATCGTTACCAACTTCCTCCGCTAGTGAGAATCTTTAAATGCCCCTCATTATAGCGCGGGGGGGTAAAACCCTTCATAAACGCCCTCAACCTTTGTGGCATTTTATCACAGCTTTGTCAACCCACAACTCTCAACCTGTGTACTAAAAGTAACCCTAGAGAATCCGGCTTCTCTTCTCAAACTTTCTATTCTGATCTAGTTTCTGACGTTTATCATATTTTCTGTACACGCCTCATTCTTTGTGGCATTTAATCACTTTGTCCAACACCCCTAAATCTCAACCGTTTACTATAAGTAATCCCTAGAGATTCGCTTCCTCTTCTCAAACTTTCTATTTCTGCTCTATTTTCTGACGTTATCATATTTTCCCTGTAATATACTTTTTTGTAAAACCTATGAAATTTATATATCTGCTTCAATTGGTCTTGAAAACATTATGTTTTTTTTCACTTCCTAATTGAAAATAAACATAAACATATACATTATAATAGAGGTGTGAACTGTTGTAAACGATTCCGCGTAAAGAATATCTACGAAGGCATCTATCTAGCAGACGTAGAAAAAATTCCCTTGAGTCCCCCCGCAAATTGCAATGCCCCAGATGCCTTGGTAAATTCATTAGTGCCCAAAACTCTTGAGACATAAGCAACAACACTGCAGGTGCTACAGGTGAACGTGGTAGACTAGACTGTAGAATTAGTTGCTGATCTGCGAAATAAATTATCTATATTGGAGAGAAAAATGGGTTTGAATAAAACCTATCACACGTGGGCACATATTAAATCAAAACTTATTAGAATAAATTCATAAATTGGTGTCAAAATTAAATCCTTTTAAGACTCTTGTTTTATCATTCTTCAATTTGGACGTGAAAACAAAAACCATGAATTATTTATGACGACCAATTTTGAATTTTTCGTGGTTGGTGGGAGACAAATTTCCGCGATTAACCAATTTTTTTGATTTTCTCGGGGGGTGGTGGAGTATATAAAGGGAGAGAGAAATGATACCACCGTTAGGTGGTATCATTTTGACTCCCTATATACTACTCACAGTTACTATAAATTATCATAGTTGAAGGAATTGAATACTATGTTGTGCCATTGTCTTACTTTAACAAAAATAATATAGACAAGTTTGACAGTGACTCATTGCGGATATTGTTATTTTTTAGTTCGCGAACGCGTGCGGCTAAGGAAACCAATCAACCCATATAAATACAATGTTCCACCATGTTCTAGCGTGGTAACGTTGCCGTGGACAGAACTGTTTGAAAAACCAAGGCCGTAGGCCGCGGGTTCAAACAGTTCCCGAGGGGCACGGCAAATGTTTATCTGTTATTGTTGTTGATCAAACATCACGCGCTGTAAGTTTGAACACGGCTGTGAGCGGTGTCAAAATAAACGGCCGCCATGTAACAATAAGAAACTAACGCAATACACCATGATAAACACATGGCGCGAGGATCCTTCTATGCGTAACCGAGAAGTCTTCAACACGGCACGAACATGAATTACAAACATGTAATCTACAGCCAGCGGTGAGCGGTCACAAACGGAATGCATAATAACATGCAATACATAAAAGACCCACAACAAGTATTCCCCAACGAACTACACGTGTACATGTACCGCGAAATAACAGTCCAGCAGGAAAACAACATAATCACAACAAGGGCATGACGTTATCACTAAGCTAATCCCCTGTCTGGTAGCCTTGCTAATAATAATAATAAACAAAACATTAGCAGTTTTTCCTGAAAAGCAGGGCGAACATAAGTCTTCAGTGACCTTGATCGTGAGCGCTCGGACGTGGGTCGTATGTACAACGAAGCACCATCCATAGACACACAGAGTGGCCAAATAGTATCAAAATCGGTGGAGCGGTTCATGAGTTATTGAAACATACATGTACGTGACTAACATACGCAAGTACATGGACTAACGCTGTGTCCCCTCTGGCCTGTCGATGATGGGATAAAGATGTACAATGCACGTATTACATGTGATTGCGGTCGTCTCTGTATCAACGGAATTGTGTCTGTGAAGTGAATATTCAGATCAGCCTGTGCATCCGCGTCATTGCATCAATGAACACCCATCATGCATCTAATAAACAATACATATCGATTTCAAGCTGCAGGAGTGTGCTATTTGATCAGACGCTACACCGGTCACAAAGTTAATAAGACCCATATCTCCAGTCACAGCCCAACTTACGTTGATACTGAGACGGAAACTGTACCATTGAACGCACTTAATGCTTGGACCGCCGGCTAAGAACCAGGGCCCGTTTCACTAAATTTCGTACAACTAAAATGAAATGTTCGTAAGTGCAAATTTAAGATCGACTGTAAATTTCAATTGATTGATTTACATTGATTTAGCAATAAATGCAAATCTAACAAGTGTTTACAGGAAAACAATGTTAATGTAAAAATTACAGACTATCATAATTTTGCATTTACGAACATTTTAGTCGTACGAAGTTTAGTGAAACGGCCCCCAGGGGCCTGATTCACTAAACTTCGTACGAATAAGAAGTTCGTAAGTGCTAAACTAAAATGCACAACAAAGTTCGCATTCAAATTTAATGGCTCCTACATGTAGGAGGCAAATGGTAATGAAGCACGTGTGCGAAATGAATTTATATGTGTTGTTTCGTACGAACATGTTTGTCCTATGAAGCCTACTGAAATGGGCCCCAGGCGACTAAAATGTTCGTATGTGCAAAATTATAGTCTGTAAACTTCACAATAACAATGCTTTCGTGTAAACAATTACTGGATTTACATTTATCGAACTGCCTATGCAGCCTATGCTTAATAAATATAAATCCAGTAATTGCAATTTCCAGACGATCCTAAATTTGCACTTACGAACACTCTCGGAAACGTATAACTACGGTAGATACTAATCATCACATGTCCTCATACGATCAGAGACGGATCAAAGCTGCAATTCAGGGACATACAAACACGCTCTATTAACGAAACAGCGACTCTCTTGCACCTGAATCAGACTGCGCAGATATGCATGCTGAGTTGTGGCTACACTGGTCGTACACGTCGTGAGGTACATTTTCTCAGCCGGTGGTCTATCTGTGATTGCGTGTACATGTATCGCTATTATTGTGTATCCTTGAAAGTGTAATTTGGAACCGTTATGACCGCGTACCTCGCCATGACCAAATGGAATATTTCACTGCCCAGATGCCCTTAGTGAATAATATATGTGACTGTAACTGGAGAAGTAGGGTTTACAAGGTGCATGATTGCGTGGTTACAACAACAACAAGAACAACAACACAACAACAATAACAACAATGGCTGAAAGTATTTAATATCTTCCTTAATAGGAAACGAAGTTTTTTTATGAAATATGGCGCAGCAAACGAGTCATCGTGAGCTGCATTTGGTGGTCCCGGGAGTTCGGCACATACTTATGTCGTTGTTGCGAATAATCGATTTCCGTGTCTGTAGACACGATTCTTCGCAATAACGACAGAAGTTTGACCCAAAGTACCGAGACCATCAAATGCAGCTTAACGAGACGCGTTTGATGCGCCATATTTAATAAAAATCCGTTAGATAATAAGGACGAAATAAAAGAATACGTACTTTGAATAGGAGGGCTTCTGGAAATTTCAGTACTAGTTTTTGTTGTTATAACCACGTGATCATACACGTTGGATTATAGGATTTTCGACTAGAGTAGCTCCTTGTCAAAGTTTCAGTAGCCTGGTGGCGGTCTCTATTCCTTGTCAGATGCTACATTGGTGGAATGGCGAACAATGCAGGTCCTGATCAGACTGTGCGGATGCACAGGCTGATCTGGATCTACAGTGGTCACAAACACATATGCCCCATTTATCTAGTCGTATATACTTATAAAAAAATAGATTAATCAGTACAGGATATCACTGACTATCAGTGGCACATGTACATACATGTAACCGACATTGTTACATGACTGCCGTTGTTTGACACTACTCACAGTCGTGATGTTTGACCATGGCTGTAGACAATGCACATTCCGGGGCCAAGACAACACCAACGTAATGCATGCTCTTCATGACGTTACTAAAACGCACCATTACGTCAACAGACCAGTTCACAAAGGTCTCAAAGAAACTTTGAAATTGATGCGGCTGCATCACGCGATGTGTACTGCGGCCCCGGAATATGTATAAGTAAATCAGCTGTTTGAATGAAACGGATTATCAAAGTTCCGAAAGTAACTGCAGATATGCTCAAATGACACGGTATTTCCAACGAAAATGTAATAATAACGTTCGACCGTGTCACCTGCTGTGGGTAAACATCTGTCGTCGCACTATGGCTGTTTGAACCCGTGACCTACGGCCTTGGGGTTCAAACAGTACCCTCTTACCACGACAAACGTTTACCCACGGCTGGGCTTGGTCGAACCTGGCTGGGCTTGGTCGAACCTTATATTAATATACGTCGGGAATACATAAATGTGCAACGCTAGTCGAACGAAGTTTAGTGAAACGGTCCCTGATTAACAGGAAACGCGATACATGTATATATAAACATTGGACATTGTGTGACCAATGGTCTTTACAATATTGAATGGAATAAATGGCATATCTGATACCAATATTGGACACGGTATCGCTGAGATTCTGCGCGATTGTCTGGTTGTAGATTCCTGATGCGACTCGCAGTGACGTAATTGTCTTTATTAATGCTATATGTTTTCCTGACATGCTAAAGTCTTCTAATGACATTTGCAAGCACCATATGGGCTGCCGGCTGAAATGAAAAACCTCACAACACTTGCAAAAAAAAAGCATATAACGTAAGTAAGTAAATTGTTTATTATAGTGACATGTGCACAATTAATGTTTTACGTCATGTAACAATACTATACATACATTAAAGTACGTCTGTCAAATTGAATGTGCATACATTAAATTAAGCAGAGGTGATTTGATTTCCTGTTGATGTGCACGCACTTTTCCTACGATGCTGCGTCTCTGTATGCATGAATACACATCATATTGCATTCAAGTACATGTATGCGTGCTTCTAAGACACTGTACCGATACGGAAAAGTGAAATGGACCATAATTTGGTTAAATGGGTGAAGTGGATTTCTAAAAGACCACATACAATGTAAAGTGTGCTGAGTTTATTTTTATCTCACAAACAAATTGTAGCTCCAACATATTATGTAATATACATGTAATTTATTAAATGCAGGACCGGCAGCTATGCAAGTGTCCAGTCCCAACAGAAGTGTGTTTCCGAGACTGCCCGTGAACTCCGGCGGACATTTCGCTGAACTAATTTTTTCGCTCGCTATTGTGTTCGTATTGTCAATATTTCTTAACTGTTCAACATTACAGACCGCTTTCCTGATGTTTGCAAACAGTGCAGATCCGGATGATGTGGTTCGTAACGAGCCGGATCAACCGGATCTGCACTGTTTGTGGATATTGCCAGATATTTTACAAAAACACACCATTTCCATACAAGTTGCTCAGAGGTGTTAAAGGGTTGGCAAAAGAGTTGTTTTTCAGCGCATGAGAATTGATAAAGACACTCGCCTGCAGACATGCACAGAACATAAGGAAACAGAAGAGTGAATAATGCATTGGTGTTTAACGGTCTATCAGAAGCTGAGGGGGGTGGGGGGGGTGGGAGGGGTCATTTAAGGCCGGGCCAACCGCTTCGATCCCGCATTTAACTTACTGCATGGGTTGGGGGTTCCAAAATCAGAACGGAATATTTACATGGAAATAAATATATGTTCAGCCCTGAAATTAGAATAACCTGGCCAGGTGCCAGGTCCGTACTACATAAAAGTCGCATGGCCCCTTCCCCTAAAAACTAGAAATGGACGCTTGTCGACAAGCGCATGTGTATCCCCCTCCCCAGATACACAAGTAGTTTGAAAACAGGGTGTTCGAGTTATGCTCCGGAGACAAAATCAGTGACGGAAAAACAAAGGGAGATAACTAAAGAATTAGTGATGCAAAAGTTGTCATTCTTGCGGGACACACCTTTAGGGTCGTGGTCTATGCATGTGTGAAAGTTTTCATGAAAATATTCCTAAGGGTGTTCGAGTTATGCTCCAGACACGAAATCAGTGCACGAAACAACAAAGGGAGATAACTAAGAAATTAACGACGCAAGAGTTGTCATTCTTACGTGCGACACACCTTTGGGTCGTCTTCTATGCATGTGTGAAGTTTAATAAACTAGAAAATGTGTTCATAGAACACTGATGTCCCACATATCGCTTTGATAATAAATGAGGCCAAATTGCAAGTCAAAATTTTCTTTTACCTGAGCGTTAAAGTTTTTGAAGCACCAAGTATGTGACCTTGACCCTGGGCTTGGCGGGGGCAGGACAAACGTGGATTTGGAACAGGGCGGTAGAGGACCATTAGAGCAATGCATATATGAAATATGAAACTGATCCGTGAAAGAAAACAGAAATTATAAGATATTTACCTGAGCGTTAAAGTTTTTGAAGCACTAAGTATATGATGTTAACCCTGGGCTTTGGTGGGGGCGGGACGAACGTGGATTTGGCACAGGGCGGTAGAGGACCATTAGAGCAACGCATATATGAAATATGAAGTTGATTCCGTGAATGGAAAGAAAAATTATAAGATATTTACCTGAGCATTAAAGTTTTTGAAGCACCAAGTATGTGACCTTGACCCTGGGATTGGCGGGGGCAGTACGAACGTGGATTTGGCACAGGGCGGTAGAGGACCATTCGAACAATGCTATATGAAATATGAAGATGATCCATGAAAGATTAAAACAGAAATTATAAGATAGTTTACCCGAGCGTTAAAAAGAAAGTTTTTGAAGCACTAAGTATGTGACCTCGACACTGGGCTTGACGGGGGCAGAACGAACGATGGACTTTGGCACATGGGCGGTAGTAGGACCATTAGAGCAATGCGTATATGCGTGTTCGAGTTATGCTCTGGATACAAAATCAGAGCACGAAACAACAAAGGGAGATAAGTAAACAAGAATTCCGCGGAATCAGATGCCTCGCCTTGTCCCGCCTTGACCTCGAGCCTGGGCCCGAGAGCAATTTTGACTGGCCCGAACATATTATACAATTATTGACTAGTGAACCATAGAATATCAGATTATATTCTATGGCTCACTAGTCAATAATTGTTTTATTATATGATAATAGTCTGTATATAGCACTTACGACCTTATGCTACTAGACAAAAATTGAAAAAGAATTTGAAAAAAAAAATGAAAAAAAAAATGGAAATAAAAGTTTAAAAATTAAAAATAATGCTTGCTACTGGAGCCCAGAATTTTGTTTAATAGTCCTATATTTATCTACATATATCTGCACAGGTCCACATAATGCCACAATATTTTCAACACCGTTTACGGAAATGTAATATAATCATTTACCTGTATAAATTACCTGTAAGTGGTCAGTGGTCAGTTGCACATGCTAGCACATGCACAGGTGAATAGTCTGTATATAGCACTTACGACCTTATGCTACTGGACAAAAATTGAAAAATAATTTGAAAAAAAAAATGAAAAAAAAAAGAAGAAAAAACAACAAATGGAAAAAAAAAATTTGAAAATATTAATGCTTGCTACTGGAGCCCAGATTTTTTTTCCAGTCAAATTGAAAAATAATTTGAAAAAAAAATGAAAAAAAATAATGAAAAAAAAAAAAAAAAAAATGAAAAAAAAAAGTTTAAAAATAATAATGCTTGCTATTGGAGACCAGATTTTTTTTTAATAGTCCTATATTTATCTACATATATCTGCACAGGTCCACATTATGCCACGATATTTTCAACACAGTACCCAATGTAGTAATTTACCTGTATAAATTACCTGGTCAACAGTGGTCAAGCACTGGAGATCTGCACATGCTAGCCCATGCTAGCACATTTTTTTTTTTAGCTTATATTTAACGGCGGCACTGGCTCTATTTTTGAGAGAAGCCGGTAATTCGTATCTACAGAGCAACTACTAATCATCGGTACCCATTCACAGCTGGGTGAACTGGAGCAGTGTGGATAAAGTGTCTTGCTCAAGGACACAACGCAACGCCTCCGGTGAGGCTCGAACCCACGACCTTTAGATCAGCAGTCTGACGCTGTAACCACTAGGCCACTGCACTCCACACCCAGTGGTGTGCTAGCACATGGTTCTCCCAGTTTCTATTGTTCTCTCTACAGGTAAGGTGTACAGAGCACTCGAGAAAAGGTGTACAGAGCAGACGAGAAAACAGGTCTTCATGCATTATTGTCCAGTTTGTAGAGTGCGCAAAACAAAAAAGGGAGATAACTGAAAAATTAGCTACGCTAGAGTTGTCATTCTTGTGCGCGACACACCTCCGGGTCGTGGTCTATGCATGTGTGAAGTTTCATGAAAATATTCGAAAGGGTGGTGGAGTTATGCTCCGGACACGAAATCAGTGTGAGAAACAAAAAAGGGAGATAACTCAAAAATTAGCTATGCAAGAGTTGTCATTCTTATGCGCGACACACCTTCGGGTCGTGGTCTATGCATGTGTGAAGTTTCATGAAAATATTCCAAAGGGTGTTCGAGTTATGCTCCGGACAATAAGTGTCTGCGGCGGACGCGTACGCGGACGCGGACGCGGCGCGCTGTCAAATCCATAGTATCCCCCGACGGAGTCCGGGGGATACAATAATACCAGCAGTATTACTCTTATAAGGGGTACATGTATAAGCCACACCTCTGCAATGCAGCCAAGGACGTATATGAGAAACAAACCTGTAGCTGTTTTCATCAAAATCATTGTGATAATGTAATACATGCAGTATAATAACAAATTATAAATGGATCCTGTAATTGAACATTTCTCCTTCAAAGTGTACTTAGCAAGATAAGTATGCTTAGAGATTCCGGTAAGATGAATCCCGATCGTTAAATTACCCATCGCATGCTCCCGATCTCCACCCACCGGAAACAGAAGAGGAAGCATAATTTAATTGTAGATACTTTTATTTCTGAATCCGAGTGTGTATTACACTCCCAAACATCGCAGTGCAGTAACATTCAATTGTGCTAGTTTTCCCGCAATCGAGGGGTATTTATTTAAATTTATTAAATTCTATATTTGGTATGGTATTATACGTTGACAACTGAAACTCTCTATGTTTTTATGTTTGTTGATAAACATTAGTGAAATTTCTTGTTTTAGCACGGGAACAAATTGTTATATCGTGGGGATGAATTGTTAATTCGAGGGAACGAGTGGAGACAATGAGAACTCTAATTGCGCTGGATCTACGTTCATTCGGCTGTAGTTGATTCCATCCAAAAGTTCAAAGTATACTTATCTTGCTAGTACATGTAGTACTTCGTGGGAGAAATTTTAAATTGTGGCATAAATTTGTTAATTTTTATTTATCGAAATCTTGCCTTATTTCTCAATAAAAACATGGTTTGACAGCACTTTTGTACGTCGGGAATACATAAATGTACAACGCTAGTCGAACGAAGTTTAGTGAAACGGCCCCCTGACAGGAAACGTGATACATGCCTGTTGTAAGTTAGCTAAAGTGCTCTCAAAGCATGATGAAACAAAAATAAACAGCAGACGACAACAAATGAAGATAGCAGTGTAAGGGTTAACTAACAGAATAACCGGAAAGTTCGGGTTGTCACACATGTTGAATGTCAAACCTTGTAAGTAATCCTGCTGAGAGCCAGACAATTCAAGTTACTAACAGAAGAGACAAAATGTACTATTCCATTGAAACCCGTCAGTCAGATCAAGTTAGTCTGTACGGACATGGGTACATTGTAGATGGGGTTGATGTCTAACCCATAAAATGATTGTTATCAGGCTACAGGAATGTCTTATTTGATCTGGAGCTACATTGGTGGCAAATCACAAAAATCCAATTTCTTCAGTCACAGTCATATGTCAATGTCACATTACTATTGCATAAGCAGCACCTCCGCAACTACTTGTGAACGGTAACTCTTGCACTATACTCCCGTACCGTCCGTAGCATACGGCATACGGACGGTACGGGAATCAATTGCAAGAGTTACCTTTCGCAACTACTTCGGAACGTGCCTGTTGCTGTGATCGATTGGTTCGTGTGTTCACAAATTAACTTATTGTACAGCCGGAAGGGTCGAGGTCAGACCGTTTTATTTTCCAATTCTGCAAATTCGCATAATTGTAACTACAAACACAAGAAACTCTCCTACTAGTAGGGTCATGCCTGAGGATTCCGTGACCACATTGTTCCTACCTTTATTATTGTTGATTTGTCAACCTGAACCAGTTTAGGTAAGAAATAGCCCCTAAGCATTTTTCAAAAATGTTGGGAAATTATTTGTAGAGCACAACATTCAAAATTGCCGCTAACGCTAATAGCAAAAATATTTTTGTTATATTCATAAATCATTGCATCCCACACATACAGTACATATGCAGGTCACGTCTATATGTGGTATACAGCAAGTTGCAGGGGACCGTTTCGCTCAACTTCGTTCCACTAAAATGTTCAAAGTGCAAATTAGGATCGTCTGGAAATTGCAGTTGATGGATTCACATTTATTGAGCATAGACTGCATATGCAGCCTATGTTCAAGCAATGTAAATCCAATAACTGTTTACAAGAAAACATTTTAAAGTACAATTTACAGACTATAATGTTGCACTTACGAACATTTTGTTGTACGAAGTTTAGTCGCTACGGACGATACGGGAGTATTTAATGAATTACGTGTTCGCCACTAGTCTATACAGTGAGGGTTCGCGTGGTTCGTGACTTAAAAATTAATAATTTACTATTTATGGCGCTTTTGTATGTTAGTAACCAAAATGATATACCACTTCCTCTTTAGAACATGGCACCACAGAATGTTATAAGAAGATAATTCAATATATCCCCATCCGCTGTGAAGAAGATTACCCATTAACAGTAGTGTGTCCTGTGTAATATATAACAAAGGAGAACGGCGGTGGCACAGACAATGTAGGTTGGAGGATACCAAATGGCGTGTAATTGCCCAGGGGATATGCAGAAGTAGTCTGGTATAAAAATAAGACGGAAGTTTTCAGGTCACAAATACAGTTTCCTTGCGAATCTTGATCTATTACTACCCAGTTTCACTTGAGGAATATTTTGGGGTCCCATTAACATAAGTTTTCTGCATATTTGTAGCATTTAAAAGAAAATACTGAACCTGTTGGTCACGTGATGTAAACAGAGTTTCCGTGGCCAAAACATGTAAACAATATTGGCGTATAAGACGAGATTGGATTTTTCTTTATTAGGAGTAAGAGAACCTATTGTTTAATTCATGCAAAAACAATTATATTGGATTTACATGTATTGCACATGCAGCCTATGCTCAATAAATGTAAATCCATCAATATAAATTTCCAGATGATCCTAAATTTGCACTTACAAGCATTTTCATTTTAGTCGTACGAAGTTTTGTGACACGGCCCTCAGTTTCGTGCAACATGACAATTCCAGGACAGTGCCCTAATGACGATATGATAAATAATGGTTTTGATGTTTCCTGCTCACCTTTCTTTGAACGTCCATTAATAGAAAGGCGACATAATGTATCCATAATATGAACTGACACATTGCATAAACACGTCTTATTTGGAATTAATAAATCAGTGAACTACTTTCGACAAGGGAGATAATCAATATACACAACTACCACGGGAACTATTTTCGTACGAGCCAAGCGGGTTGTTCTGTTTATTAGTGTATGTAGTTTTAATCTATCTCCTGTGATATATAATGATACATTACTTTGTTATGTTATGGGGTACTAATACATGTTGTTTCAATATCGCTTTAACGGTATCGTTGTAGACGGAGTTGCAACTAATTTAATAATTATTACGTTCAAATGTTTGCGTAATACTGATGTACTTTCTGTACAAATGTAACCGTCGTAAATGGTGAGGTTAAGATCACAGACTTTTATGATTGAATTACCAATTCCCAAAAGGGTCGGGGGTTCAAATCTCGACTTTCTTTTTCTCCATTACTCTTGTGATTTTAATATTTTCACAATTTTATGATTTTAATAAAAATAGTTATAAACTGATAGAAACATACCAATAAAGAAACATACCATAAATGAAGCATGGCAACGAATTGGCATCATACGTTCACTAAAATCTCTTCTAAATAGATCATGCCTTGAACGTTCATGCTTCTCATCAATTCGACCTCTCCTAGAATACGGAGATATTATTTGGGACAATTGTTCTTGTTAACTAAAAAAAGCAGCGCGAATTGAAACAGGAGCCACACAACTATGCAGCCTATAAAATCTACATCGCGACTTAAAATGGGAAACTCTGTGTACATGTACCAGAAGAAGAAAACATAAACTAATACAACTTTTTAAAATGAATAATACTCTTACACCTAATTACCTAGTATACACTCTTATGCCGACTCAAGTACCAAATCGCTACGCCCTTCGGAATGCAGATGACATTCCGCATATTTCTTGCCGCACTCAAATGTACAGTAACTCATTCCTACCGTCTGCAATACGCGAATGGAACACATTACCAGCTGAAATTAGAAACTCACCTAGCTTACCAATCTGTAAGTATCGAATTAATAAAAATACATCAAAACCAACCCAACTGTTCAACATAGGCAACAGGAGAGTCCACATATTGCACGTTCGTCTTCGACTAGCTTGTAGCTCGCTTAACTACGACCTCTATCGAAAATCAATAGCAGATTCTCCTTTATGTTCTTGTGGATCACAGGAGAGAGTAGACCACTACCTAACAGCATGCACAAAATATGAACCACAACGTCAACACTGTTTAGCTGGGCTAGAATGTCCAGTCATTGCTGAACACAAGTTCACAAATTTATTACAGCCACAAGGCGGTTCTAATTATATTACCTATATTATTCATTATATGCCAGACGAAGATGCATTGACGGGGAAAAACACACATCGTCCCATAATACGTCGCGCCGTCGGCTTCGCATGGTACGGCGCATGGTACTGATATACAGGAATGGCAAACAGTTAACTGAGGTTTCCCGATAAGCTTTCACCACCCTAATCACTTGTTTTTCATTATATTCTTCTTTTTTCTTCTCCAACTCTATTTACATTTATAAACAATAGCATTAGTTAAAATTGTATATTGTATTGCGCACTACATATGATTTGTACGTTACACTGTCGTATATCTTGCAGCGAGATGAATTTATATAAGCTACCAGCTTGTTTTCAAATCCCTGTATTTTGCTATGTTACATGTATACAATGTGCATTTACCAATAAATATTGTTTAAACCAACATTATAAGTGAGTGTTTGTTTATGGTGTCAACCGTATTGAAAGGGTCAGCCAGTTGTGACTCATGTGGAACTCTTTGAATATCATAATTTCACAAATTCCTATATATTTATAGATACCACTAATATTTAAGCCAGGACATGGGAAAAAGATAATGTGACATAAACATGACATTTTCCCGTTTCAATATACCATAAACAACATTCTATTATGATTGCAATGATATATTACGTCCAAGTATATGCCAATGATAAATAATTCAGATACTTGATACAGAAACTGTAGCTACATGACCAACACGTCAATACAACTTATATTGTACATTTATTATTCCAAATCGAACAAATCTCGCGGTTCTCAACACGTATATTGTCAAAAACCGCAGTGCTTGATCTTTGTATGTGGCTGACATGAGTCAACTGTCTGCT
This sequence comes from Conchocele bisecta, assembly GCA_029237695.1. Taxonomy (NCBI): domain Eukaryota; kingdom Metazoa; phylum Mollusca; class Bivalvia; order Lucinida; family Thyasiridae; genus Conchocele; species Conchocele bisecta. Next base: position 97,403,691 of record CM055270.1, read on the forward strand.
TAACGAAACCTATACGGCCATATAAACAATGCAAAAACAATTACCGTTTTCGATACTATTAAATTATATCACAATTTAAGAATGAGCCTTCTTTATATATCTTTATATAAACTTTGGGCAAATATTCATTTTATTACGAAAAATGAGTTATCTATGGGAATTTAACATGGGGAAAAAGAGGTGGAGACCCTGGAGGAGGAGTGGAAAAAAAATATTTTGGAAATTGATTCTGAAACCTAGCTAGATGTCTTGGAAATGATCTAACTAAGAAAAATAAGTTACATTTTAAAAATCGTTTCACTATTTCTGAAATTATAATAAAATTCCCATGTTACATTCCCACAGACATCTTTACTCTGCGAAGATATCTATGGGAATTTAACATGTGGAAATTGTTTTTTTCGCTATGAAATCAATATTGGACCAAATTTTGCTAAAATTTAATATTATCGACAAAAATATTGTATTCATTCATATAAAAGCGAACATATAATCATTCCCTTTGATGGAAAGTCATTAGAAAATAGGGATTCTCTAAGAGTAGATTATGGAGAAAATATATATCACTGCGGACACGTACGACTTGTACAAATTGAAGTGTGCAAAACATGGAATGAACCCTGCATATTCAATGTTTCATAATGAGTACAAGCATATTTCTCACAAACCTAAAGAGGATTGCTGTAACACAGATAATGCATATAATGAATAGGAAAAAGCAAATATGTTGATACGTGCTGGAACAGAAATACAACAACGTTATTTAGAATCTCGCAAAGAAAAATAAACTTAGAGACAGATAAACAGGACTGACTAGTCAGTCTTTACAGCAACAGTCGACATTTAGGCTGTACTATATACACCTTGCTCAATTGTTAGTAAGATAGGTCATGTATATAACAAAAACTGTCATGTTAGTGAATTATACGTTGTTAACCCTTAGAATGCGGGAAACGAAAAGTGTTGTCTACCGTTGTTTCAGATGTTGTCATCAACACAAACATGCTGTGGCAGCACCTTATAATTATTTCCATTGGATACATGCATAAACTATAAACTATATTTGTCAGTACTATATGAAGCATAGACAATAAAAAGCAGACGTTAACAATTAATTCAGCATTGTGGGCATTATGGGAATTTAACACGGGGAAAAAGAGGTAGAGACCATAGAGAAGGAGTCGAAAGACGAAACATTTTGGAAATTTATTCTGAAACCTAGCTAGATGTCTTGAAGATGATCTATATGGGAGAAAACAAAAGTTACATTTTAACAATCGGTCCACTATTTCTGAAATTAGAAAAAAATCCCCAGGTTAAATTCCCATAGACAGTTCACTCTGCGAAGATATCTATGGGGATTTAACATGTGGAAATTGTGTTTTCGCTATAAAATCAATATTGGACCAAATTTTGCGAAAAATTGAATATTAGCGACACAAATATTGTATTAATTCATATAAAAGCGCACATAGAATAATTCCCGTTAATTAGATATGTGTAATGTGTCGGGTGTAGCCAAAGGGACCATACACACATTCGTAGCCGATATTAAAATATAATCGACTTCTTTAATTTAAGTCCGCAATTTGACAGATATTTCAGAGCAGACGTCATCGTATTTTGCCGTTATTTATTTCCAAAATTAGTTATATATTCTGTAATTGACGTTGAAAATCGACAATAAATTAAGACCAGATCAGTACGTTAAATCGCTATCGGCGACAACTGGCGATCTTATGAGAGAGTAATACCGTTTACGCGTATCCAATGTTAAATATAAATCGTTATTCTTTTAGGATTTTCGTAGTTTTTACCGAGAAATTCAAACCGTTTCCAATTATTGTTGGGCTACATAATACTATTATTAGCACACCGTTTCACTAAGCGGGGCTACTCAGGGATTGGGATCACCTGGTCTATTGTTTACACTAGATTAATGGCGGCCCTCATGAGGTATCAGGTAAATCTTATTTTTCAATAATCATGATAATACAACTGTGGTTTCTTCCTTTTAATGATGACCATGTTCCAGCCGCTAACACTTATTTAACAGCATTACTTATGTAGTTAGTCCGAACATTCTGCAGAGAAATTTGAATCTGACGGAATCGAGCGTTGTTTAAACTTAGTCCGGTTTATATGCAATGGTCAAAATATGAACTGAAAATGGCGCTTTGTGTGACAGAAATCCGTACGCGGACAAATCAAAAAGATGTTGTGTTATACATATCACATACATGTATAGTGAAACAGCGATAGCATCTACTGTTTTAATAATATGCATACATATTGTAATTAATGCTTAATAGTGGTATACTTATGAATACTATACGATAATATGGTTTATACTCCACCACTATGTTTTAAGGCTGTGTGATTTGCCTCAATATAAGCTGAATTAATTAATACTTATGTTCATGCGCTTCATGAGAACATCAACACATTTAAAATATACAAATATTACTTAAAGGAGTACCGATATAATAAATTTTAATAATACAAATAGTGAAAATACACACTACAATCGCTTACAACATAATTTGTTGACAGAAAATAATCACTGTATCGTGGTATATTTGACCGCATTACCTATTGCGCGGGCACCCCACTAGATCCCCTGTTTACGTAGGTAACTGGGGGTGTAGTGGGGTGGGCTCGCTAATACAATGTTTGCGCAATGTATATAAATCCGCTCCCTAACATGTGGCTTGGTATCACAGGCTGCAGGAACCATGGCATAGCAAACATTAGTATTGTCAATCGCATACAATGGGATTTTATTCTTGCTTTTTGCTCCTAGTTTCTGAAGCAGATTACACATATAGTATATTTTCACTATTGCACTTACAAGTATGCATAATTTAATGAAATATTTATCAGATTTTCACACATAGCCATTTGTAAATACCAGACTATTTGACCTAAACTGATACACTTGATATTGAAAGACACTCGCCCAGTATTCTGGTATGGCTTTCCCCATACAGTTGCAAAACTCATGTAATCAACTATTATATTTCATCTTGTTGCATTAGATTCCGCCATTCAACGATATTTATGTATATTTACCCATGTTGCATGTGATATACTGTAATTGGATGTAATAAAGAGTATTTGAGTTGAGTTGAGATATAAGCTTAGTCTCATTAGCATTTAATTCCAAAATATGGCATTACATGCACGAGTCCTGCCGATATTTGGGCATTTTCGGATGAACCCGGTGACGAATATGTAATTGCTTTTCTCTGAGTTTGCACCTACATACCACATGCTATTGGAATTTAACGGATAACACATTTTTCAAAATTCAAGATGATAGTATCCAGGATATCTGCCAAAACTAAATACGACACCAATTTGACTCACAATAGTCTGACATATATAGGTTTTGTCATCTCATATTCATGCACGTACTTTAGAAGTCTGTAATTTTCGTTTATAATCTAAAATGGCGTCCAAACTGGCCACCAATACAATACATATTAAATAAATTACCATAGTTGCTTGAGAATGTTCAATTCTATGGATGTCCACATTATTTTGGTGTCCATCGTGGAGATCATTTGAAAAACACACTTTTTGAACGATTTTAATGAAAGACATGGTGCAAAAAGAAACTCAAAACTGTACTCTAATGGACAAAACTAATGTGGAACATATGCATGATTAGTTTCCATTTAGCTGCGAAGTGTGAATGCAATAAATAACTCCTAGATTTATTATTTCTGTAATTTATGTACCACGTTCAGAAAACGTCAACTGCGTATTAAAGGGTATACATGTAATGCAGTATGGCATAATATTACGCTAACCGATGTTGTACATGCATGGTTATTTGTATTGCGAACACACGATCTCGATGTGCAGACGTCGCTGGTGTACGTGTTTCATTCCAGTCTTAGTTGTACCCCGCTCTATTAAATCAGTTCCGAACTAGAGTGTTGCACACCGATTGCGCATCTCGCAACCATCCCTTACAGAGAATCATTTCTGAAACAAAACGAGCTAACAATCACAAATGCGTATGTCTGCATTATAACCCATACCGGCGAAATAATACACCCACGTGACTAATACTTCCAACTTATCATAACATTATCGAGTAGAAATATTGTGTGTACGTTACGTTCGGATAAGTAATATAAACATATTTCCTTTATTAAGTCATTTACTTATTTATCCGAATTTTAAGTTTGTAAGTGTCTGTCATGGTAAGCCAAATTATGGGTGGCTGTGATAGTAAATATAATTCATCATATTTCGATATTTGTAAAGCGATATAATTTATAGTTCCATAATTATCCTGAATGCCACTTGCAGAACACATAGTTCCAGTAAGGGAAAGAAATTATTTACATTCACTGAGCAAGTAAGTATATTTAGTTTTGTTTACCCCATATGTGAATTTACCTCGCTATGTTCTACTGTATGGTACTCATCGTGGATATTATTTGAAAAACACATGGATAAATGATAGAATGATGGGTTATACCATTAGTATATAAAATATATATACAAAATGGCATTTGCAATACTGCACTAAAACCATTTGGTAACCAAAGTAAGCAATGTGTGTTACATTTTCTTAAATGTATGCTAACGCAAATACTCACCATATAACACATACATGTATATTTCAAATACTCTTTACATGCCCGCTAAGTAGGCACACAATGTTCTGTATAGGACTTAAATAAGTTTATGATTGTGTCACTATTCCACCAGTTCTAAACATTACGAGTGCCCGCTATACACATATAATCATTTAGTAATATTTATTTTTTTGATAGTGACTCGCGGTGGTATCAGGCTATTTCCATATGCATATGAGGCATGATCTGTTTTAATTATTTATGATTAAATGCGTTACCTGAACAAATATTCCGACAGATTATAAAGTATGATCATTGCACATCAAAGCAAATAAATACGGATAATAAATAGTAATGTCCGTTAACATTTTTTGGAAACACGATTATCGCCGCGGATATCAGTGTGGAAATTTACGTCTGATTTAAAATGTAAAATAATTCCTATCCATACGTGTGGTAATGGTGAATGAATGTCTAGTTTGCCAGACAATGTCTCAGATGATGTCTCTGATATAAATAACATGTTGTGCCTACTGAGTGGGCATGTACCTTTAAGAGCAAATGTAAAGTTTAATATATTATAATACACTAGAAAAATGGTTTTGAAGATGGCCGCCGAAATTATTTTATTTTAAAAAAGATTGAAATCCATTTTACACTGCTGCCTTATACGAATTTTTAATTATATAAGTCATGCATTCCGATTTCGCTCCTGTATTCAACTTACCACGACAAAAATGTTTTTGCGTATTCTAAATTTCATCCAATATGGTTGCCGTGACAATAAGCAAACTGGTGTTTGCAAACATCGCTTTTTTCTGGTGCTGATAAGCGAATGCCAAAGTGTAGTAATCACTCTATTTGTGCAGATGCCTGATGTATTGAACTTCGTCAGTTTAAATCCATTTATGTCACCATTAGTAGACACGTGGCTGTGACTGCTGACATAGGGATTATGGGTTTTGCGACCAGTGTATATCCAGATCAGCTGATCAAGATCTGCACTGATCGCCGTCCCACTAATGAAACACCAGTCATCCTTAAAAAAGCAACATAGATCATTTTCGGGCTACAGCAGTATGTTATTTGATCAGGAGATATTCTGGTCACAAATCCCATAAGCCCTATGTATCCAGTCACAGCCAGAAATGTGAGGCGTTCCGTCGTATTGAAGGTGTGAACATGTTCACCTTCTTAAATCATTTCGGCTGTATCCTCAGGTTTTCATACTCGGTCATCGATGTATCTGTATCAACATAAAACATAGAGGACGTTTACAAAACACACTGCAGAGAATGTCAACCTTTTCATAGTATTGTCTTCAAGTGATTTGAAACAAGACAACTAACTGTTGAGTGTCCACTGAACGATTTTGGCTAACACCGTCATAGGACATACATGTAGGTAAACGTTACTGTTTATTTATTTGAGTTGAATTCATGTGAGGGTTAACGACTGCAGAATTTACTTTCATAAACATTAACTATGTGAATAATAATGTATGTTTAGTTAGCCCAGATTCCTTGTATTGTCCCTACCCCAGGGAGTACATGATATGTGTATGTTTCATTCACCAGCAGTCTAACTGGCTAAGAGTAAGTTATATATCCTGCATCATATGTATATCAAAACACCCTGATACAACAGCGCTTCTCTTATCAGTAAATTAAACTTTACTAAATGATTATATCTGTATAGCGGGCAATTTTTAAAACTGGTGGAATAGTTACACAATTATACATTTATTTAATTCATATAAAGAAAATGTTGTGCCTAACAGACCCTAACTTTGAACACACTTTTCTAAATCATCCTTGACGGCATAGGTGGGCAACATAATACACATATGGATGATGATGTTATTAATAATCAAATGAAGTTTCAATCCAATCCGACTTACGGCAACAGAGATAGTATGTCAAACATTTAGCTCACATTTAAAAATAAATAACACACATTTTTAACTCATTTGAACTTGACTTTTGGAAAAGTGATTTGCGTAATTTTGTAATACTTGTGCTTTATGTATGGCTTATGCTGACTAAATGCTAGTTATATATTTGTATTGCATTGTGATATGCTGACTAAGTGATAGTTATATATGTGTACTGCATTGTAATATGCTGAGTAAGTGATAGTTATGTGTGTGTACTGCATTGTGATATGCGAGATCCCATATATGGTTGAACTATAGCCATATAGTGTGACTAGACTTCATACTGCAGGTGAGGCTGACTTCGGTATATATTGCTAGTGTAATCCATTGTGTCTGTGAGATATACCAGCACTGGGATAGATTAAATTGTTTGTCAATCAGTTTCATTTGTCACCTCTCTGGTATGTTGATATGTTTTCTCAAGTTGGTTAGCGAACATTAAGTAAATATACGTCAGCACTATTTGACACATTGGGCGTTAGAGGAGTTAAATAATAACTCCGCCTCTATACTTCTGACGTAGACGTAATATGTTAAGTCTCGATGTATGTTTACCATTCTGTGATCTAGGCAAAGCTCCAAAACCTGCTAAAACAACAACCACTTTGATTATTAACAACATATTTTGTAACTTAATCCCGACAGTAAATTTAGTTTATATGAAAACAACACGTTTCTAAATTATTTATAGCAATGCTTTACTGACATAGCTTGCAAATGAAGACGTCCATTATATATCCCTGGACATAATGTTACCAATTAGATGAACCATGCATACGTATAATTCGTGAGAAAACATGTATGATTTCGAAATACAAGCCAGACAAACATTATGTAACACTAGTCTCAAGTCACAGCAATGAAATTAACGTTACGTAATAATTGAATTGACATCATATTCACTGGTGTTCCCGCGTAAATGATGTTGCAGCGCAGAAACTTATTTTTCTTTACATTGTACATCATTCCAGATGATGGGTGAGACACATAATCAATAACAGGACTGCGAGACAGGGATATTGTGCTCGGCAGAGTCTCGCCTGAGGCATCATCTCGCTGCTCTACTGTGGTCCCCCTGTATGAGTCCGAACCCTGACATAGATTATAGTAATGTTATCTGCTTCGATTTGACGGTACTGGCTCGTTGACCTTGCAAGCCGTGTACATGAAGCACATTTCCGAAATAGTTTAAATTTTGAAATTTAAGTTGTATTCATTCAGTCGAAGTGACCCGTAAATAAGGTTACATATGTCGGCTGCCAATTTCGCGGCCTCATGTCGCTCTACAACCTATGCATCGATAAACATGTATATTTTTGTGTGTTCTGTATCTTCGGGTGTATAGTTTGCTTCAATTTACCCATTTCCAGTAGTTGCACCTCTTCCTTAGCCAGATGGGCGTTTTTCAGCTTTCTCCTCAGTCGCTGTGTGTTCGCCTCGGCCCGAGCAATTTCACCCTTTATCTGCTCCAGGTTTCCATCCTCGACACTCAATTCGGTAATCCCTGCATTGTGGTCTGGAAAACACAAAAATCAGAAGGATTTTTTAATTAGAAAAAAATAGTATAGTAAATATATGGTTAGTGCCGTCGAATATAAAATATATTCGGTTGAGCCTTAGACAGCTTCATTAGGGCGAGCTTTATCTTTATATATAGCTTTATTTTATATATTCGACTGCACTAATGAAAAATTTAATTCATACCACATTCTGAACTTAATTGCTTGAGCGTGCGTGACGTCATGTCTTGACATCATTTCCTCGTCATACGTCACAAATATAGCGACGTCACTCAAAGCAAAATTACGTTGTCCACTCTAGGTTGAGTCGGTAGTGCATCTGATTAAATCTTCAAATTATTTGCGATGAGCTTCAATATTGGCCGAATGTAGACTCCATAGTTGTCATAATAAGCATTACAATCATGATGGACGTTGGTTACGTCGTATATATGCATACCGTAAAAAAGGACAACATTCAACTGAAACGACAGCGTTTCAGATTTGAAAATCCGCCGCCATCTTGAATTTGCTGTTGTCACTTACCAATCAAAGGCCGCGATTAGGGCTCAAAGGTGAAAGCATACAGGCAGTACAGCACTTCATGTATATTATACTACTTCAGGTGTATTAGGTCATTTCAGATATAAACAACATGTATTCAACCCCCTGTATTATGCTACATGTAGCAATGGCTGCGGTATAAACATATTTACTAAGCAGGTTTATTGTTCTACAACATATTGTTCCATAAAGATAGTCATTTCGTTTTGGTGTTCGGTCCAATTGTGTCAACACATTGGAAAACATATCACACACTACCAGCCCATTTATTATTGAATCAAACATGGTTACCACAAATTTAAAGAAATCTGCCAATCATAATTTGATAAGGTCTTAGCCTGCTATACTTTTACAACAATTTGGAATACATACCTCTCATTAATACATATACATACCATTTGGAGGCGGTTGTTGATACTATTCTAGAGGTTTTACTTGACGTAACCGAATTTGGTATACATGTTTATCACGACAAGTCGAATAACTATATTGATTTTTAAAATAATTCGATGGTTTATCCCACTTTGGCGGCCATTTTTAATGTTCGCACTCTGTATCCTTGTCCACGTAATAACTCGATTACTACCTAACGGATCGTAACAACATTCGGTATGCATATATTTTGTTTCAGTGAGGAACCCTATTTATGTTCAAAATTAAAAAAAACAAAATCCGATTACTTATCTCCCCGTGGGGTTGCCCTATTTAATTGTCGCACTCTGTATTCTTGTCCGCGTAATAACTCAAGTGCTATTTGAAGGATCATAACCAAATCCGGTATACATGTATTGGTTTTCAATGAGTCATTTCCTCTTCTTGACTGGGCCTACCTCGACGGGCGTATATTGCACATAGCTGGCACTCTTGTTTTTGTTGTATGTCTGCTTAACATTTATTTGATATTTTCCTTGTCAATAGTGACCGTTCGTTGTTTGTCTTGCGTTTGTGTCTCGGAGATTCTAAGCCCGTTTTAAACCACCACTGGTCGTGTTTCCCCACTGACTGTTCCAAGTCGGTACCCGTATCTTGTAGTGTGATTATATGAGACACGCCATGTGATTTGTACTTACGAACATGTACGATTTTTCATCAAATATATTTACAGAAACTGTGAAATTTTCTGTAAATCACGTTGAAAGATGACGAAATTTCCATAGCAAATGCGGTAATTCCGTATTTGCTAAGTTCCGTCAACTTTCGACGTCATTTCCGGAAAATATGGTTAATTTTGAAAATAATTTTTATGAGATATGTTGTTAGGTACAAAATCACAAAAACGGCCACCGTTCACATTTTTTTTATTTGATGAACATCCATCAAATATTGCTTTTGTTGCGAAACAACAATTTTTCTATGGGAATATAACATGGCGCAAAAGGAGCTGGGGCCCAGTTCACTGAACTTCGTACGACTAAAATGTTCGTACGTGCAAATTCCAATTGATGGATTTACAGATATTTAGCATAGCTTGCATATGCGGCCTATGCTCAATAAATGTAAATCCAACACTCGTTTACAACAACACATTGTACAATTAATGTGAAATGTACAGACTATCATAGTTTTGCACTTACAAACATTTTAGTCGTACGGAGATTAGTGAAACGGGCCCTTTGAACTTGACCAGCAGGTTAGTACTTCACACAACCCATTCGGTGCACACTAACGTTACGCACATTCGTGCTACCAATACGAATTTGGCGCCATATAACAACATTTCGAGCAAGCCGATGAACATCATTTGTAACGATTCCTGACATCCGATATACCATGTTAAAGGCCGTTATATCAGTAATATAATGGTATATAATTATGTTAATGATGTGGACTATCTTGTTTAGATTATATACCAAAGAATGACGATGTAGACGCCAATAACGTCTGTCTCGTGTAACATCAGTACCATTTTGTTATTGCGGAAAATCCTATATTTCGGAGACGGATCACAACAATTCAGCGGAATGTTTATATATAAACGCGACATGATTGTTTTCAGTTACCTCATCGGACTACTTACGGTAACTGCCTCCACTTTGCTTATTTCCTATAACGCTTTCCCAAATAAAAAGGGATTTTCCCAAAAATTCCCTTTTATACAGCATAAATCAGTGTTCTGGATACAACCGATTTCCATTATTGGTACTTTTATTTAGCAATGTATGAAATTTCATACATCTTTAAAGACCATATTTTCAAATCAGACCCAACAATGTACATGGTTTTGGATTAAAAGAGTACCATTATCTGAATATATGCACAACAAAAAATGCCAATTTTGTATTTGTTTAATAAATAATACAAATAATAAAATACAAAACATTTTCGAACGTATGAAATTTCATACAATCAATTTCAGTCTAAGTGACAATTGTATGAAATGACATACGATCGAAAAAATCATAATAGATTCCAAACTTTAAATCTCAAATAACAAGTATTTGCTAACGTCTGAAATTCCATACAATCAAATTCAGTCTAAGTGACAAGTGTATGAAATGACATACGATCGAAAAAATCATAATAGATTCCAAACTTTAAGTCTCAAATAACAAGTATTTGCGAACGTATGAAATGTTATGCAATCAAACAGTCAAAGTCACAGTTTTTCCATTTGTGATCATCTGAAATTACATACGAACGAAATAAATAATACCGGATTCTAAAACTTCGAGTTTCAGTTAACAAGCATTTGCGAACGTATGCAATTTCATACAATCAAACACAGTCAATGTGACAGTTGGTGATTCCCATTGGTGATTTCCCAAAAATTCCCTTTTATACAGCATAAATCAGGAAAGCGTTCTATTTAGAAGAAGCTATGCCAAGATGTCCCATTTTATCCGAGTGAGATGCACATGGCCAGCTAAACGCACGTGTCCCGAACACATGTACTGTAGTGATATGTTTATTTTACTTGTGAAAATGACATTACTTTCATTGGTAGTAACACCGTGCGTAAAGTCACTACATACAAAACGTATGTCATACACGGTACGAATAATGTGGACTTAGCAGACTTACCATGCAGTGTTAATTCCTCGTAAGTCGAGGCGTTCTCGTCTCGTCGAGGCTCCAGTGATTCATACGGCCCTGCTCCGCTGAAACGGAATACCGCCAATAGAAGTAACAGCGCTGAATACCATGCAAGTGTTTACGGTATATGTTAGCGGCTGTAATACTATCTAACAACAGCTTTGTCAGACAGCATTTCTATTATCCCATGTGTCATAATGTGAAGGCCAACGACAGCCAAAATAAATATTTCCGAGTACATGTTCACTTTCTGCTGTCCCAATATAACCGTCTAATCCTGTTGCCCTGGCGTGTCCGTTAAATGCTCGTCTGTGCGTTTGCCATTTCAATATCCCACTGGGTTAGCTTAGCTTCCATTTATATAGGCTCGTCGGTCCCTTTAGGGTAAAGTGCTCTCTTAGTATATGGCCTCTGTGTCAAGCGAACCTTCAGACCAGGATAGTACCCACCTATTCTGATTAGATGGTTCAATGTTCGCCATTCTGTCGAGGAATTACTTATTTGATGTGTCCACCCAGTCGGCTATTATGGCGCATCATGATCTATAGCAGTGAAGTGTGGATGTGACTCGAGATACAGGCATCATGATTGAATGTGTGTAGTGTTATGACGATGTATCCATGCAGTCGGACCAGGGTGTACACTATTACAGTCCGCGGACGCCCGTAATTATTCTGACAAATAGCTTTCCATTATCAGACAGGCGCTAGAAGATAAACGTGCTGAATATACACACATGCCACAAGCCCCGTGTCTCCAGTCACAGTGACTGGTGACATAGACCCGGTGCTGACCGACCAGGAACCGCATACTTATAATTACCTTCCTCCCCACGCATTACCAGACTGGGCTGTCTCTGAAATGGAATAGTATAGAACGAATGTCAGGCTTAATTAATATACCGCTGAAATTTACGTCCTTAGATGTTTTTCATAGTTTCAATATTTCCCAATAAAATATGTTTTAAACATGACATTGTATGAGAATCGACTATGCTGTCAAAACTTTTATCAGATAACGAGCTCCGTATTGAAATAATACGTACTGACTGACATGAGGCATTGAACTGATACAAATATCCGGGTTACAACGAATTGAAAACTGACGATTAATTGGTCGAACGAGGTCACATGACGTTACCGAATGACGTCAGTTTAATGACACAACATAACCAAGTCTGTCTTCTTTTCACAGATACCTACGTCACCATTGCTCCTTCTATAGCGTAAAACGTTACCTGATGTCTGTTGATATCGAAGTTATCACACTATACTCGAAAACGCTAGGAATTCATAGAACACGTCAGCCTCACCTACTGCTTTCAGGAAATGACGTAAAATTGCAACATTCCAAGTAGAATCGAAGGGCGATTACCTTTGCTCAGTGACAAATCATAAAGAGGCTACGTTCCAAGTACCAAGCCGCCAGCTATAATATGGTTCAAAGTTTTACGAGTTACAAATGTCAATGTGAAGGTCCAAAAGTGGGCAGATAATCCATCAGCCGGAGGTCGAATGAATAATCGAAACTATATTTGCGCATGTACATATTACTTGTACGGAATCTACATAACAAGGGTGGAGCCTGCAGCGATTGTGGTTGAACGGTTTGACGAATTACAAGGCAACATTGAACAAATTCTAAGTATCAAAAGATGACATAATCCATGTACGGTGGCCGAAAAAAAGAGAAATATACTTTGCTGCGAATCTACACACCATAAATAATCTGCATACCAAGTTTCAAATGGCGCGATGGGCTGGTCTTTCCGCCTGTTAATGAAAATAAGGGTTAACAAATGTATCTCCCATGCCAGATATCACGTATGTCAGACACGGATAAATGTGGCATCAACCGACAAGAGGGCGGTGTTCTGTTCATCAGTTTGGTGGCACATAATGATCAAAAACAAGGTTTATTTCCTGTAATATAACTCAGACTTTCCTATTACGCAATTCAAACAATACAGGGTCAACTTTGAACCATTTGTGACCCGGATATGGGTAGCTTGTCCGTGCACCATATGGTTATTCCTTTCCAGTCAATATATATTTGGCAAATGCAAAGCTCAGGTCGGTACCTGATAAATGGGGGTTTCAACATACCAGAAACATTCAACTCATAGTAAGTTGTGCTAGTCGTCACATGTGCGGGGGTCAACGACTCGTACGGTAAGATGGCGGCTTGGCTGAAACAGAATAACGAATACGTATGATATACGACATATAAGATGTGTGATATAATACACATGTATAAGATGTATGATATATTACATGTATATTGGATGTGTGATATAGTACATGAAAATTAATGTAGTGATATACTACATGTACTGTGTATGTGTGATATATTACATGTACATAGGATGTATGATATATTACATGTATAGTATATGTGTGATGTATGACATGTATATAGGATGTGTGATATACTACAGTTATAAATGATGTGTTGAAATACTACATGTATATAGGATGGGTTATAAACTACATGATATTGGATGTGTGATATACTACATGTAATAAGGAGTTGGTGAAATACTCCAAGTTATTGGATGTGATATACTACATGGTATATATGGATGTGTGATATACTACATTATATATGATGTGTGATATCACAATGTATTATATGTGTGATATACTACAGTATATATAATGTGATATACTACATGTATATATGATGTGTGATATACTACATGTATATATGATGTGTGATATACTACATGTATATTGGATGTGTGATATACTACATGTATATATGATGTGTGATATACTACATGTATATAGGATTTGTGTATACTACATTATATAGATGTGATATACTACATGTATAGGATGATGTGATACAACATGATATAGGATGTGTGATATACTACATTATAATAGGATGTGATATACTACATGTATATAGGATGTGTGATATGCTACATGTATATTGGATGTGTGATATACTACATGTATACAGGATGTGTGATATACTACATGTATATATGATGTGTGATATGCTACATGTATATGGGATGTGTGATATACTACATGTATATTGGATGTGTTATATACTACATGCATATAGGATATGTGATATACTACACGTATATTGGATGTGTGATACACTGTATGTATATATGATGTGTGATATATTACATGTACATAGGATGTAAGATATACTAAATGTATAGTGTATGTGCGATATACTACATGTATATTGGATGTGTGATATATTACATGTATATAAGATGTGTGGTATACTAGAAGTGCATAGGGTGTAGGATATACTACATTTATTGTGAATGTGTGATACATTACATGTGTATCGGATGTCTGATATACTACACATGAATAGGAGGTATGATATATTAAATGTATATTGGATGTGTGATACATTACATGTACATAGGATGTGTGACATACTGCATGCATGTTAGATGTGTGGTATAATACATGTATATATGATGTGTGATATACTACTTGCATATATGATTTGGTGATAATACTAAATATTGGAAATTTGGTGTATTAATACTACACAATATAGTGGATTTTGTGGATATACTACCTTGTAAATTGGATGTTGTGAAATATACTACAAGTATTATTGTATGTCCCTGAATAATACTACATGAATAATCGGATGTTGGTATAATTTCTATGTGTTATATTATCGGTATATAATGCTATAAGAAAATAAAGGAGGAATGGGTGATGTACTACATGTATAAGGATTGTGTATATTCAATAAATTTAATATAGGATTGTAATGATAATGCTATATGAATATAGATGTGATGACTACATTAATAAGGGATGATGTGATTATACTACATGAATATAGGATGAATGATATGCTATGACCTAGGAAGGGTGATGTCCTACATGTATATAGGAGTGTGAATAAATACATGTATAGGGAATGTTGTGATATAACAATATGTATATTTAGCAGATTAAATACACATGTATATTGGGTGTAATATACTACATGTATATTAGTTTTGTGATATTGTCACAGAGAAATATAAATTTATATAGCGATCTAGGCTGGTAAGAATCATAATTCAGCAATAGTATATATTTAATGAGAATGGGAGATAGGTGCTGAGGGATTAGCTTACAAGGTACAACAGGGGCATGGGGGTAAATTACCAATTTTGATTGAAGGGAAATATTTTGTAACTTGTCAAGGATAATCCTTGGTCAGTGAGTTATTTTAGTACTTCTGGGTTGTTCACAAGTGAGTTTAAATCTTGTAGAACAGTGTGTGCTTGATGTTTGTGAGAGCTGGTTGTGTGAATATGCATATCTGGCAGCTTGGTCAGAGAGAGAGAAGGAGAAATATATAAAATCTTATTGGATGATTTCATGCAGATGAAAGATGATCAGGTATGTTTAGTTAGTTAGTAAATATGTACTCTGTATTGTATACGCGTGGAATATTGTGCGTCACATGGAGTTTAGAGTGATAACTCCCCTCCAATGGACAAAAGTGTACAACACTTTTGTTTCATTCACTGAGAATCTACAATGCCCTTGTTTCGCATTACACTCTACCAACATAATTTCCCTGGCTATGTCTGTGCTATGTCTGAACTTACGTTCGGTCTGTGTCAGCTTCCTACTTGCATAGGCTACAGGATGAAGGAGATCGTCGTCAACCCGTCCTTGGTTGAAGAAGGACTGTCCTACACCTATGTCTGAAGCATCTGTTTGCAATACAAACCTGGATCCTAGATCGATCCCTTGCAGTACTTATTCCTTCTTTTACCTTTCTAAATGCCTCTTCCTCCTTGTCATTCCACACTATTTTATTTGCATTACCTTTCATTGTCAGGTCTGTTAGCGGCACAACTATGGCTGAAAAATCTGAAACTTCCGATAAAATCCTGCCACTCCCAGAAATGCACGTACCTGTTTATTTGATGTGGGATGTGGAGCATTCACAATCGCCTGAACCTTGTCTGGTAGCATGCACACTCCAATCTGTCCTACTCTGTGTCCCAGCCATTCAATGTATACTGTCCCAATTACGCACTTGGTTGGTCTCGCGGTTAGTTTGTGTTTCCTAAGTCTAGTACATATTTCTCTCAATGTGTCTATGTGTTCGTCCCATGTGTTTGAAAATATAATGATGTCATCGATGAAGTTGTCTTCATCCTGAAAGTTATACAGCAACTTACGCATCATCCTGGGAAACACGGCTGCTGCTGTTACCAATCCAAACACATGACGGTGAATTGATACAAACCTTTTGGTGTGATGAAGGCCGTTTTCTCCTTCGATTCAGTTTTAATGGTATCTGCCAATACCCTTTAGACAACTCCAACTGTGAGAACTATTGCTTACCTGCCTGGCCCATTCTAGCAAATATATTTTCTAAGTCTGGCATCGGTTCAGAGTCAAACACCGTTACCCTGTTCACTGCTCTCAAATCGACACATGTTCTAATTCTTCCATCTTTCTTCTTTACCAGAATCAACGGAGAAGCATATGGAGACTATGACTTTTCAATACTCATAACCGTTCCATCTGTTCGACTTCTGACTCTATCTGCTCTCTAAGATGATATGGATATCCTCTACTGCTACGAACTGGCTCTGGTGTTTCGACCTCGATCTCGATCTCAAGTAAATCTGTTCTACCTGGCCTATCTGTCAATACATACCTAAAATCACTCAATAGCTCATGTACCTGCTTTTTCTGCTCTTGGTCAAGATATTTCGATTCAACTACATCTCTATAGGATCCCTTCTCTACCAATGGAAACAGTAATGGTCCTATTTCTTCCTGCCTCTGTTCCATATGTACTCTTACCTCTTCTTGCAAATCTTTCTCCGATTCTTCAATCACATCTACAAACACAGCTGCCCACGCCTGCATTTATTTTTCCTCATCTGTACTTACCACTTCAACTGCTCCTGCTATCACTGGTTATTGGTCTTCGACGGGCCACTCGTTGAATACCTTCAACATGTTTGCATGTAATATTTTCTCCTTTTCATTCATTATGACAATGTAATCCATCTCATTCCTTATCTGTTTCACTGGGAACGGTCCTTTCCACTTCATCAGTAATCTGTTGTTGTTAGTAGGTAGCAATATCAAGACACGCCGCCCAACTTTGAACTTTCTATATTTGGCCTTACTGTTAAAATACCGTTTGTAGTACTTAGCAGCATCTCGTAGGTTGTTCTGAGCTAACTGACAAGTGTCTTCCGACCTCTGTTTCAAGTCTGGTAAGTTGTCTGAACCTCACTATCCTCTGATCGGTTTGACCACATCTCTCTTAATACTGTCATTGGTCCACGAACAGTCCGACCATATAACAATTCAAATGGTGATAACCCAATACTCTCATGTGGTACCTCTCTCTACGCGAAGAACTGCGGGGTTGTTGTTACCGATTGAATGCATAATAATCTATTTACCTCTTTCATCCTACCTCCTGTGAACTGTGAACCTTTGTCTGATAGAACCTCCTGGGGAACACCTACCCGACTAATCATATATACCATTGCCTATGCGACCCTCTCCGTTTATATAGTAGGTAGTGCAACCGCCTCTGGATATCTTGCTGCATAATCGACCATAGCCAAAATGAAACGGTTAACTTTCGCTGATGCTGGGAAGATGGGTCCTCTGATATCTACTACCACTGGCTTGAAGGGAGTGTCCATGAGTCGCATCCTGCCTAGCTTTACCTTAGCAATTATTCCCTTCGGTACTGTTAACTGACACGGCTTACACGACTGACAGAACCTTCTAATGTCAGTTTTACACCCTGGCCAATACAACTCCGAAATGATCCTATCGGTGGTCTTACGTGTTCCCAAGTGATCCGCCATCATTGTCTCTTGACCCAACTTCATTACCCCAGTCCTAAGTGTCAGTTATATTCCCCATATATCTCTGTTCCACTTCTCCAACTCTGCATATTTTTCAAACCGATACAAATAAAATCATCGATCTTTGGTTTCCTCAACATATGGAAGATTATCACCCTTAATTCTGCATTTTTCTATCGATATTTGGTTCCCACCCTCAGGTAATCCCATTTCGGCTTTGGCTAATTCTATATCCATCTTATTGTGTAACTCATGCATTCTACAGTCATACTGAAACTTTTTCATAGACAACTGCAACTCAATCTTTTCTTTTTCTAATACTCTATCACGTTCTTCCTTTTCTGCTGTTCTGCTTAATTGTTCTAACTATAGTTTCTCCTTGGTTGATTGCAAGTGTGCCTCTCTGTCAGCTTTATCCTGTTCTAGCTTACATACTCTCTCTAACCGTTCTACTTCTCTACACTATTTGTCTTCTCCAAGTGCGTTAGCTTAACAACCCGTTCAGCGTCTACTGCAGCTAATCGTACAATCTCGTCTGCTTCTAACCTTAACTTTTCCTCTTCTAACTTAACTACTCTCTCCTCCTTCTCTGCCTGTAACTGAGCTAACTTTAACCTTTCTTCTACTTACTTCCCTTGCCTCTTTAGCTGCTTCTCTAATCTCCAATATAATCTGCCTCTCCCAGTAGTGCTTCACCTTCCATTCAAAATCCTTTACCCACTGCAGTAAACTCCTGGATAGATGACATGGTCGCTGGCAACTATTTATATACTAGATTAGATGTCACTTTCAAAATTGATCGCACACTATTGTCATGGTGACAGAGTTGCGATGTGAATAAAAAGCCGTGGTATGCTGTTTCACCGTGACGTGTGATCAGCGACACTGGATATCAGTCCAGTTGTGTGTGTTTGTTTTAGCTACGTGACTAGTCAACCTAACTATCTACACTCAGAGTTGACTACATACCAAATTACACCCGAAAGCCCACATGTAACCCGCTACTTATTATAGCCTTGGTATACGTATGTAACCGAGAACTACCCCACTTCTGACACCAATGTTAGAGCCCGGATGCGATACATACACTCGGCTTTTGTAGACTGCAATCGGAGTTATTACATTTGTAATCAAACAGTAAATTTGTAAACATAATTCTTCACGGACTTCATATAACAGAATGACGAAGACTATATATATTTCATGAGTGAGTACAGGACATTATGAGAGAATTACCAAACCATATATCACGTTCTCCTACATTGTCTCAATTCAATCGGAGTTAGAATATTGAGCCAATGTTTTTTTCCTGGTGTATTTATGTACAAGTATATTAATTACAGCATGTATTACACAGTACATAATTCACATACAAATACACACCATTCATACATAGCATACATCCATATCACAGATAGACTACAACTTAGTCTGCTTATACTTCACTCTTGTTACAAGTAATGCTCCTTGAAATTGATATTTCCAGCTGGTAACACTATATATCAAAATAATGTCATTTAATCACGCACAAATAACAGTTCCTTTGAATGTTTGATATACGTTAAATTGCACCCAAAGTGACCCCTTACTACTATCACCACCTATCACCACCGTTAAATGTCCAACATACGTCCATGTCCACGTCTGCAGTAAATTTATTACATACATGTGCTTCAATGAATGAAGTATAGGTATACCCCAGCAGTCACCACTATTTAGTTCACTGCTGTTTATCTACATCACCGCTGAAGTCCCTATAATGCCGTTCTTCGCGAGATTCACGTCAGGAAACCTCAATAAATATATATCCAATTGTAGATAGGCGATGCATCTGCGTGCATCGTAGACCGCTATCTCTAATATCTGCCACCTTCACGACTCTTCTATCGATTACATCTATGGATCCCGCTGTAACTACTCAAATGCCCTCTGGATAGTACATCCGCTAAAATTAAAGTACGAGCCCGATATCCCATCTGCCACTCTACTAAACTCCATGCGACGCACAATATTCCACGCGTATACAATACAGAGTACACATTTACTGACTAACTAAACATATCTGATGATCATCTTTCATCAGTATGAAATAATCCAATAAGATTTTATGTATTACTCCCTCTCTCTCTCTGACCAAGCTGCCAGATACGCATATTTACACAACCAGCTATCACAAACATCCAACACACACTGTTATATAAGACTTAAACTCACTTGCGAACAACCCACAAGTACTAAAATATCTCACTGACCACGGATTATCCTTGACTAGTAACAAAAAAGTTCCCTTTAATCAAAATTGGTAATTTACCCCCTGGCCCCTGTTGTACCTTGTAGGTTCAATTGCTTATTTACGTCTCATCAACTGTACATCATAAAATACATAGCAATAAAACAATGCAGGTACATGTACAATTGCCATTCTGTAATAATTATAAGAGACGGCTCATTTAATGACCAGCTATAATCATATTTCAGCATATACATAAAATACTTTACTTGAATAATATGTTTCTATTGCAACTTTAAAAGGACTACACACCAATATGCAACCGAGCTTAAAAGGGATACAAAAAAAACAGAAAAAAAAACATACCGTTGTAATAGGAAATAGTTGCCTTATTTACACGTAAACTAACTCACACATGATACTATACTTGTATTATTTGTACAACAGTGCAGATCTTCGATTTAAAATATAGCAAAGGGTGTTGGCACAAAATCGTATTATATTGCAGTTCGAGAAAAGAAAAACAAATTTGGAATCATCAGTCATTTCAGCGAACAGTGGTTCAATATAACATGCTTTTTCTAATAGCGCAATACGTATGTCGATGTGTATAGGGCAGCTAAACAGTACGTGGTACTCATCTTCTATTTGAGTCATACAACAAGTGAAAACCCTATTGCCAATAGACAGTTGTTCATAAAGACCAGTTTCCAAACGTAATGGGGCTACGCCGCATCTAAACTTAGCGAAAGCAGATCTGTGTGTTCGAGGCAACACAAGCTAGTAAACTAGTCATTCTATTCACAGTGGAATACCATTAAGTGCCTGTATAACTTTCCATTAATCGCTTAACAATTTCGTTGACTAATACATTTCTAGAAAGGGTATGTACAGTATCAGGAGCCAAACCAAGATTAGCCCACTTACATTGAACAGTGTAGCACCAATTTTTGCACCTTGTGTTGCCTTGTATCGAACCCCATGCAAATACCTTGTACGCACTTCTAGAACATCAATATGGGTTAGCCGGTACCAGTGAATTGCAATACATTTCGATTGCTTTATGATAGGTGGTTCCCATCCCATGTTACCTGCCACTCCTGCCGAAGGGATGTATTTACCTGTTCCTAGAAATAATCGCATTGCACGGTCCTGTACAGCATCGATGCATGAGTATGGTTTAGTACCCCAAATTGCAGCTCCATATGATATAACAGACCATACAAGAGAGTCATATAACTTCGAATAAACTATGTATGCTATTTCACCCATTCTCTTAAACTTTGCAATCAGAAGACCCAAAGACCTACTAGCGCTCTGTGCTACCATTTTAGCGGTGCTATTATAATCGAGAAATTCATTCAAAATCAAGCCAAGATATTTGTACTTGTCAATAACATCAACAGTGTGATCTCAGCATTTAAATACTGTCCGCGTTCTGGGCATAGCATTATGTCTAAAATGAACTACATTACTTTTGCCATGATTTATGTTCATATTGTTCGTGCTACACCACCCATTTAACTCGCACAACATGTATTGTAGATCAACTTCACTATCAGCAATAATGACAACGTCATCAGCATATAATAACACAGATATTCTTTCATTACCGATATGTGTACCTTTTCCGAGGGCTTTAATCCGTATTCCAAGTCATTGATAAGCATGTTGAACAGGAGTGGTGATAACGAAGAACCCTGACGCAAACCGGAAGTTACACTAAACTAGTCACTTACAAACTCATTAACCCGTACGCAGGCTGATAGACATGAATATATAGTTGACTGCATTACAAATATTACCAGTTCAACCAATATTGATCAATTCTTTTCATAAAATGTTCCTATCTATAGTCATATGCTTTTCTGAAGTGAATGAAAGCGCATGTAAGCTAATCCTACAGCATCTATCTCTCATTCTCATTACATATATACTATTGCTGAATTATGATTACCAGCCTAGATCGCTATATCAATTTGTATTTCTCTACATGCTTATAGGATGTATGATATGGTACATGCATATTGGATGTGTAATATACTACATGTATATAGGATGTGTGATATACTGCATGTGTATTGGTTGTGTGATATACTACATATATGTAAGATGTGTGATATACTACATGTATATAGGATTTGTGATATAGTATATGTATATAGGATTTGTGAATTACTACATGTATATACATGTATATAGGATGTGTGATATACTACATTTATTTTGTATGTATGATATACTACATGTATATAGGATGAATGATATACTACAAGTATATATAGGATGTGTGATATACTACATGTTCATTGGATGTATGTCTGATTTGGCACTGGGGAATAATCGGTGAGTATAATGATCAACTCTTGATCAACTGCCTGTTAATATTACCCTGTTGTAAACGTTTCGTCAGTGTGTATTGGTAATCTCAGCTCGCAAGCAAGTACATGTATTTGCATTGTCTAAGCCTAAGCAGCCAATCATGCTGCTTGCTTGTAAACACGGTATTCAAGCATTTGGAAACAAACAAACATATAATTATTGGCAAGACGATATTGTTGGATCGAGATCAGCCTGTGCATCCTCACATTCTCACCAGGTTCCGCACTGTTCGCCATTTTATCAACGACCCACCCCCCCCCCCCCCCCCCCTCTAACTCCCAGTTATGTTTCTAACAAGCAATATATATCGTTATCAGGCTACAGGGCTGCACTATATGATCAAGAGCTACACTGCTCACAAATCACATAAGCCTGATTTCTTCAGCTAAAACCACATATTGGTTCACGTACCCTCCATGTTGTGCAGTGATCACAGCCGGGACTTGAGGCATTGCTGAAACACAAGTAACACTTAGTGCACAGTTCTACATATCGTTAGTAGGCATGTACATCTACATGCTTTTATCAGGGAACGAACTTTGTATCATACCGGTACTGGCTGATAACATCTTGCTGTACCAGGCATTGACATGATATCAATAACCGGGTTACAACAAATTTAAAACTTATTCCATATGTCGAACGGCGTCACATGACGCCACTGGATTACGTCAGTGGAATTACGTGACGGCTAGGCTTCGAATTCGTACGCGTTTCTTAGCCTTGCCTGATAAACTGGATATAAAAAGATACGAGCCGGAATTGTCTATAAAATGTGCAGACTAGTTGATGGGTGGGACATGTAATTGTGTTACACCTTCTAAGCTGCTGAGGGGACATTTGCGACACCAACGTGAATTGCGCAACACATGTCCGGAGTCCTGATTATCAAGAAATAAACTACATGGTTGGCTTATAAATAAGTGTTTCTTAACGTTTACTATATAATTTCTAAACAATTAGTGACGTCCATGATGATTCGGTAATGTTCTGATAATATACTTAAATTTCACCAACCTTGATGCCAAAGCCACCCTTTATTACATTTCAGAGCTGTTACTTCTCATCTCTCAAATCCAGGACTAATTTGGTATTTTAGGAGTTACATATGATTTTACAGCTCAGCCTCATCATATGCCACATCTCAACGTATGTTTATCAATCTTTGATCTGGGCAAGGCTCCAAGACCTGCCCAAACGATACCCACTTTCAGTATTATTGGTGACGTCAGTTCATGATTATTCAACATATCTGTTAACTTTATTACGACCATACATTGGTGTTAAGGTATTAGGGCATTGGTAGACACACTTGTCTCCAATGATAATTGTTTCATAAGAGTGATTGATATATTAATATAACATATGTGAATATTGTCTTCTTAGTGTATACTATATGGAGCATTGAGTTGCCATCTCCGCCATTATGCTACATCCGAATGATCAGGACGTACATCCGAATGATCGGGGTCTACATCTAAAGGATCGGTGTCCACATCAAAATTATCAGGGCCTATATCTGAATGATCAGGTTCTACATCTGAATGACCAGGACCTACATCTGAATAATCAAAGTCTGCGTCTGAATGATCAGGGTCAACATCTGAATGATCAGGGTATACATCAAAATGATCAGGGACTACATCTGAATGATCAGGGTCTACATCTGAATGCTCAGGCTCTGCATATGAATGATCAGGGTCTACATCTGAATGATCATGATCTACACCTGAATGATCAGGGTCTACATGAAATTGATCAGGGCGTACATCTGAATGATCAGGGTCTACATCTGAATGATCATGGTCTACATCTGAATGATCAGGGTCTACATCTCAATGATCATGGCCTACATCTGAATGATCGGGACCTAAATTTGAATGATCAGGGCCTACATCTGAATGATGAAGGTCTACATCTGAATGATCAGGATCTACATCTGAATGATCAGGGTATACTCTACATCTAAATGATCATGGTCTACATTTGAATGATCAAGGCCTACATCTGAATGATCAGGGCCTACATCTGAATAATAATAATAATAAAAATAATACTGACTTTATTTAATGAGGGTAAAACATCAGTTGATAAATTAAATCTTCCCTGAGGCCTTCTCTAACTATAAATTATACATACTATACATACATACATGCATGCATGCATACATACATACATACATACATACATACGTACGTACGTACGCACGCACGCACGCACGACATAAGCATTGTTACTCGGACTAAGTAGGTTAATATTTTATGTCACCAAGTAGAATGATTTATTTGTTTTCTAGAAATACGTTTTCTAGAATAGCATAAAATTGGTCTATCCAACTTCGGGTGGCAGACAGTGGCATATATACATAGCCTAGTAGAATTGGACATTGTTTATCAAGTTTATTTTCCAACCATATAGCCTGTAATCAATCAATCTCCAGATTGAGTCGCCGAGTACATGGTATCTCTTGTTTTGAGTAGATTTCGAAGCCACCCCCATGAGTGTTTCTGTCTTTTCGAAAAAGTTGGTAATTGTCAAGTTATAGTTCAAAATCATTAAGCTCATAATGTAGGAATGTTTCACACATACAATAAATATCCAAGTTTACTTGCTCATTCATAAGTATTTTAACTTCACAAAATTTAGAATACAGGTAATGAATGTTGAGATGCATGTTTATACCTGTTTGTGTAAACCATGACTCGCCGACAAATCCAGCAGATGAATAGCTATTATCGTGGAATGTATGTTTCAATGTAACATTTGAAGATATTTAGCACCAGTCCATACATTATCACTCTCATATACATGTTCAAACATACATAAATGTGCACTGGCCTCAGAAAACATGTTGGTCTAATCTGCAATGCACATGTGAGGTAATGATAGTACCGGTAGTTTAAAAAAAAGCACATTGTGAGTTACATTTCCCAGTGTCATTATCATTCCGTCCTTCACAAACATTGTAATCACTGTGTAAATTTAATTCCTGTTCCTGCACAATGTCGCTTAGTTCAGATATGGTGATGGGTACCATGGTGGGTAGAATGCCATCCAAGGTGGCATGTACATGTTGGGTGGTGGCCCGTTCATGTAGGTTGGTGCCATGTTCATGTTGGGTGGTGCCCTGTTCAGTTGATCAGGTCTACATCTACATGATCAGGGTCTACATATGAATGATCAGGGCCTACATCTGAATGATCAGGGTCTACATATGAATGATCATGGTATGCATCTGAATGATCAGGGCCTACATATGAATTATCATGGTCTACATCTGAATGATCATGGTCTACATCTGAATGATCAGGGCCTACATCTAAATGATCAGGGTCTCCATCTGAGGGATCATGGTCTACATCTGAATGATCATGGCCTACATCTGAATGATCAGTGTCTACAGCTGAATGATTATGGCCTACATAGTATAGGCACATTTGTCATGAACAAAAGATTCGTGTTTTTTTTTTGGTAAAAGCAAAAACTCACTTGATTTTGTTAGATGATACTACAAATAAAATAAAAAATTAGGGTGGCATTTTTTCTGAGCATTCTAACGACCTGAAATCCAAGATGGCCGCCACCATAGCAAAACGGCCTAAAGTTAACACTAAAATTAACATAAAGTGGTTTATATATATTTTATTGTAGCATGTACTGCTTAGAACTTGTATATAAAGGTGGCTATAGTAACAATAACTGCGACCTGACTACTAATATGTTTATTTTACACGATTTCAGATAGAGCCTGCCTTTATATTTCAACATCGCCATAAAATTGACGATTGAGTCCAGTCATCGGCCGTTTGCTTGCTTTAGGTTAAGGTTCCACTTCACTTGTCCATTATATGGTGTACATATATAGTATGTTCTTATTTTGCAGGCTGCAAGTACCCACAGCAACCATGAACCATGATAACATAGTGTGAGGAAAACACCTTTCCGTCATGTTCCCGTATAAATTATCTCCCTTCGGTGGACGTAGTTAATTCCCGAACAGGTGATTTTTTTGGTTATTATTAAAATTCCCAACCTCTGATGGTCCATTAGTTCCCTTTTCTTTGTCCTGACCCCCCCCCCCCCCCCCCCCCCCCCCCCCCCCCCCCGTCACCTCGACCCCCCCCCCCCCCCCCCCCCCCCTATGTATCACCTGGTGTTGTTGATTTTCCAACACCGCCATCATTTTTGCGCTACCACTCTGGCCATCTATTATATATTGGCTTGGTGTTGTTGAGTTGACAACTCCGCCATCATTTTTTCGCTACCACTCTGGCCATCTAATCTATATTGGCTTGGTGTTGTTAACTTTTCAACCCCGCCATCATTTGTATCTATTGTAATTCACCCCCAGAGTACTTATAATAGCTTAGAGACATTAGATTAACCAAAAATGGAGTCGTCGTCTAACAAGAAGTCAAAAACGGTGGACTTTGAACTATGCTTTATCTGCCAGTTGAGCAGCAAGCAAACCGATTATTCAAACTATGTGCTTCATCCTTCGTTGCCTTCAGTAGAGAAACTAATTACAACAACTGGTGTTCGATGGTCATATGGGGAAAGAGAATTCTCTGCGTTAAAGAATCGCATACAAGGTTTGTCTGCCGATGAACTGTTACAGAATGGTGTTTCATACCACAAGACATGTTATAAGGATCTCACACATAAAACATGCATTGACCGAGCCAAAACCAGATATGAGAAAGGACAAGCGACAGGCAGCATCAGTGATGTAAAACAGAAAACGAAAGGACGACCGCCCAAATATGATGATGCATCTACAAGTGCTTCCACATCACAGCGATCTACCAGAAGTCAGACATTCGACAAGGAGATGTGCGTCATTTGTCAAGAAGTCAAATCAGACAAATTGCACAACGTCACAACTGAAAACATGGGAGAGCTCAGCTGAAAGTCATTGGCCAACAAACAGACAGAGAACTTTTGAAAGTCAGACTGGGCAATGTAGTAGGTTCATCGGATCTTCTCACAGCAGTTGCCGAGGACATAAAGTATCACCTTGTATGCCTAAGCCATGCAAAGCGAGACATAGAAAAAACTAACAGACCCCCAAAACAGCAAGCTAATTTTGCACAGTTAGTGTCCGACCTGGAGATGCTCGACATGGTGGAAACTGAAATCAATGACCCATCTAACAGTTCAGCTTTGAATATGAACGACATTGAACGATCATATGTTGGTTTGCTGGAATCCAATGCGTTCCCTTTACCTGACAATCCGCGATACAAACCATATTTAAAGCAACTGATTATGGAAAATATCGCTGATGTTCACTTCACAAGGCCTCCAGACAAAACCAAACCTGAACAGGTACTTTCTACAAAAGCCAAGGAAACCCTGATAGCTGGTGCGTTGGCCACCGATACAAACGACCTCAGAGAAGATGTGAAAGTCCTTCTGAAAGCAGCCAAAATCCTGAGAAGAGACATTTCAAGCGCAACCCCGTGGAAATTCGAAGGAACATTTGATAATTATGAACCACCTGCTTTGCTTCACCTCTTCTACAAACATGCTATCCAAGGTTTACATCAGGTTAAAACAATCACCAGGGCCGAATCTATGAACCAGAGTGCATCTGTCCTGGCGCAACATTTCGTGTGTGCATACAAGTCTGATCGGCAGGTCACATATGAAACAAAACAAGAAGATGCCACTTTCAAAGACCGCACTGAAACTCCCCTTAGTGTCGGCTTAGCTCTGGATGTGCACAAAAAGACCAGGTCCAAGGTGCTTGTGGAGACATTAGGCAAACTACACCTTACTGTCCCGTACAGCAAGGTAATGCAAATAGAGACTGCCGTCGCAAACGCTGTTCTTGAAAGGATGAAATCGATGGAAGAAATTTATCGACCACCTTGGCTTGTTAACGACATGTTTGTTTGGTTTGCACTGGACAACATAGATTTTCTCGAATCCACGCCTAGTGGTATGAACACACTCCATGGCACTGCCACCGCTATATATCAAACTGCATCTGACACATCCCCAGTAACACCCCTTAATATTGATCGATCATCAGGGTCTCAAACATTGGACGAGGCTGTTCCATGTGAAATCTTATCATGTGACAAACCAATACCAACAAACAAAAAGTGTGTTTTTTGCACACTGAATTCCTGCAAGTCCAGCACAGAGCCAAACAAAGAGAAGGATATGGCATGGGTTATTGGCTGTTTGGACTTAAACGAAGGTGAAGTAGAAGTAAAATCACACTCTACTTCTCCCGGAACATGGGGCGCCTTCAACTCTCTGTTGTCTCCATCTGGTTCCAAGACAAACATTGCCCTTGTACCGCCACTGATACGCTTGCCGCCAACCAAGTATGACACCCTGTGCACAGGTCTGATGAGAGCACGTGCTATCGCCACTCATGCCATGGGACCAGAATCTATCACAGTCATGACTCTTGATCTTCAACTATACGACATGGCCATGAAGTTGTGGATGGAGCGCGAGGACATCAAGAAGCAGTTCTTGTTTCGACCTGGTGAGCTGCACATCGTCTTCTGGGCACTGGCTGCATTGGGTAAATATGTGGAAGGGAGTGGTATTGACCAAGCATGGGTCGAAGCTGGACTTTATTCACCTACAACCGTAACACAAATACTGAACGGGAAACACATGTATCGAGCACTGGAAGCTCATACAGTTACGTTGCTTGCTTTGTACAGTTTGTACTTCCAAAACTTTCTGCAACTTCAACCTGATGAAGAAGCTTTCTTGAAGACAAACTCAACTATGTTGGGAGAAGCCTATCAGCAAGACATCAATACAGATTCAGGAAGTAGACACAACCTCAGAGATGCCGTCACAAAAACAATCGAAATGTTCGAATCCAGGGACATCTTCGAAAAGATCAAACAGTCTGAAGGCACTGCAAATAAAATTCAGCGTTTCATTGCAAACTATATGAGCAGTTCGAGACGATCCTCCAATTTGTTCGAGCCACCAGACAACGAGACATATTGCTGCACATGCAGAGTCTGGAATCACTCATAAAGTACTTCTTTGCCCATGACCACTTGAACTATGCGCGCCTTCTACCACTGTATATGTCTACAATGCAACAAACAGAAAAGCAGCATCCCGAGAATCTGGGCCGAGTTCATGAAAGGGAACTTCTGCGTCACCAAAGGTGTTGCTGGGTTTACATCAATAGGCCCAGACCATGGGATTGAACAAGAGAATCGTGAACTCAAAGTTATTGGAGGCATAGTTGGAATCACACAGAATGAAAAGTCACTGGACAAATACTTTCTCAATGCACCTGAGCTCTCAAACTTACAACATGAATTTGAAAAGAAGTACTGCATTGGCAGCAAGGCAAAGAGGACACAGCACCATGAGCTCACAGGTGGAAAGCTCTCCCGAATAACACAAAATGCTGTCAAACTCAGTGCAGTGTTTAACGAACATGGAAACCCATTTGAATCCGCTGATGAGGATGAGATCTACAACCTGCTCTCCAAAGCAGTTATGAATGACACTGCTACCAACGACATTCTTCGGCGTGATGAAATTGGCCAAGAGATGTTTGAAGGTTTCGTAACTGAACGCCTAACAGAGGGAAAACTGTCGGTGTGGGACAAAATGACCAACAGGAAACTAAATACATTCAAAAGTGCCAACGCAATGACAGAAATCCGAGTGGGAGACAAGGTGGTCAAAATCAAGGAAGAGCGAGGACTGTTACAAAGCTTCATTGTTATCTCAAGAAGTCGACCAGAGCTGGATCTCAAGGAGTGCATTGGAACTTATGAGTTTGGTGTGGTTCCTCGATCACTATTTGCTTCAGATGGATCCCTCTTGCTGGCATACGATAAGGCATCAATACTTCACCATCTTGAGAAGCTGGACAGTAGCACCCACCAAGTCCAAGCTGACAGAAATGAGGGAACTGGATACGAGCCATCTGATACCCAAGCAATCCAAGTACCTTTGCAGGTGGCAGACACACCAGTGGAACATCCAAATGTGGACATCGAGTCAGCACATCGAGTAATAATTATTGATGCGATGGCTGTTGTAAATTCAGTCATTAAAACAGAACAAATGAAAAAGTGCCAAGACTTTGCAGATGCATTTCTCCAGACAATCTATAACATGGCAGCACAATATGATGAGGTTAGGTTGGTGTTCGACCGGTACATCAAAACATCGCTCAAGGAACAGATGAGGACAAAGAGAACCAAGGGGAAGTCAACGTATTATCATGTGAAAGACAACACTTTAATCCAGAATATTGCCCTGAAGGACTTCCTTTCAGATATCCGCACCAAAGGAGAATTGACCGAGTATTTGGCAGACAAGGTTGTACGTCACAGCAAGAGCTCCAACAACAGACTGAACAAAGTCATGGTGACCTCAGGAACAGAAACCAAGGGCAATGTTGATATTCCAGACTCGCTCCGCACTCACAGCCAAGAAGAGGCAGACACTTTGCTGATACTGCATGCTCTAACTAACCGTTTCCAATGAAGCAGAACTTGTTGTCAGTTCACCGGACACGGACGTCTTGTTGTTGCTTGTCTACATATATACCAACTTACCATTTTCGACAACTTTCCTTACAGGAAAGGCAAGCTGAAGAGGAACATTTCTGTGCGGGGCATATACAACAACTTGGGACCAAAACGCGCTTCTGCCCTGTTAGGTTTTCATGCTCTGACAGGTTCCGATATGTCAGGGAGATTTGCTGGCAGAACCAAAGACTCGTGTTTCAAGGCATTTATGTCTTGTGATGATGATATATCTGGATGCATTAGCAATGCTCGGGAATGAGACTGATTTGTCCGCTGATGTATGCTCTCAGTTGGAACGCTTTGTCTGTATTTTGTATCGATCGAAAATCTACAAAAACGTGAATGAGCTCCGTTGGTTCCTCTACTCAAATCGTGCAGCCGAAGAAGAGAAAAATCTCCCACCAACTTCTGGTTCACTTGACTTGCACATTCGTCGGGCACATTACATAACCATGATTTGGAGAAAATCTAGTCAAGCTCACCCGTGCCTCCCAGCACCAGCTGCATTTGGTTGGGCATTGGCTGCAGGATCAAGTCACTTTTCTCCAGTTCGCTGTTTGAATCCACCAGCTCCTGAAGCAGTATTGCACCTCATAAAGTGCGGGTGCAAACGTGGATGCGAGGGAAGGTGCAGCTGTCGCAAGAACAACATCCCATGTACGGAAGTTTGCGGATGCTGGGTTTTCAGCTGCAACAACACAACTGTCCAACCAGGGATAACTGAAGACTGTGACGATTGAGGTGTTACTTTCTATGATATTCACAAAATATTAATTCAGTTGATACATCCGTTGTTAAAAACGATTGAATGAAAGCTAGACATTTAACGAATTTTCGCATACTCAAGTATTTCATTTATTTAGATCTGTGTGTTGGCTTGTTAAATGTGTATTCTTTGTGAGAAATACATGTCTTTAATTAGATACTTGTTTTGCTATTGCGAAATTACGTTGGCTTTGTAATCACGGTAATGCTTGCAACGGGAGAAGCTACAGCTTACATTGCGGGTATGCGGTGTGGTCATTTTCGATGCAATTTGTACGCAATTTTGGAATTTGGCATGTAGATCATACATATAACATAAATTTGATGATTCCATTAGATTCCTGGGCTCAGAAAACATATATTTAGACACTTTATTTGTAATTGTAGGACATGTACTTGCGAAGATAACGCATTATTAGTGTTCGGCGGCCATTTTGGACGCCATCTTGGATTTCATACCCTTAGAATGTTGAGAAAAAATGCCACCCTAATTTTTTTTTAAGTTTATAATACCTTCTTTCAAAATCAAGCGAGATTTTGCTTTTACCAAAAAAATAACACGAATTTACAAATGTGCTTACACTAACATCTGAATGATCATGGTCTACATCTGAATAATCAGGGTCTACATCTGACTGATCAGGGCCTACATCTGAATTATTAGGGCCTATATCAGAATGATCAGGATCTACGTCTGAATGATCATGGTCTACATCTGAATGATCGGGGTCTACATCTGACTGATCAGGGTCTACATCTGAATGATCAGGGCCTACATCTGATTGATCAGGGTCTACATCTGAATGACCATGGTCTACATCTGAATGATCAGGACTTACATCTGAATGATCAGGGCCTACATCAGATTGAT
This sequence comes from Conchocele bisecta, assembly GCA_029237695.1. Taxonomy (NCBI): domain Eukaryota; kingdom Metazoa; phylum Mollusca; class Bivalvia; order Lucinida; family Thyasiridae; genus Conchocele; species Conchocele bisecta. The sequence goes on from CM055270.1 coordinate 97,436,947, forward strand.
CAGGGTCTACATCTGAATAATCAGCGCCTACATCGGAATGATCAGGGCCCACATCTCAATGATCAGGATCGGAGTTTTCGGAAATTTGGATCCCAGACGAATACAAAACCACTAACAAAGAAACATTAACATGAGGTGCATGATTCTGAGAAATTGCCCCCAGACTAAGATAGTAGATTACAGAAACTCCAGCACACATCTTAAACGGACCCCCGGACTCACGGTGCAAAACTATCTGCCATAAACATATACATTAATTTAGGCTAAAATTCAAAATTGCTTCCTCGATGTGTGCCTACCTAGACTTGAGCACTCTGGTGACCTCGGCTCCTGCTGCGGGACTACTAATCCTACCCAAATATTACGGACATATAAACAATGCAACATAAAGATTGTTTCCGATTTTAAATTATAGCACAATTTAAGATTGAACCTTCTTTTTTATTTAGTTAAATTTGGTCCAATATTAATTTTATTGCGAAAAAACAATTTATCCATATTAGATCACCATAGACATTTTTACAGAGAGAATTTTTTCTTAATTTCAGAAATAGTTTACAAATTTTCAAAATTTAACTTTTATTTTCTTAGATCATAATCAAGCTATATAACCAGGCTTCCGAGACTATTTTCAAAAAGTTTCGTTTTCGACTCGTCCTCTCCAGGTTCACCAGCTATTTTCCACAATGTTAAATCATTTTTCGTAATAAAATCAATATTGAACCAAATTTCACGAACTAAAAAGAAGGTTCATTCTTAAATTTGTATCAAATTTAATATTATTGAAAATAAATTGTGTTTGCATTGTTTATATGGCCGTAACATTTGGGCAGGTTTCGTGAAACAGACAGTTATGTACCTGGCGGCCTGGCTCGTCGACACCGGACGAGGAAGACGATGGCAACAATGATGAGGGCAGCTGCAGCCAGGCTCCCGGCTGCACCCCCCGCGATAGCACCCACCGGCAGGGACGGGCCACCCCCATCTGGAAACAAGAGTGGAACAGCTCCAAACCAGACACTACAAACTCCCCAGTGCCACGGGCGTCATGCAAGTCACCTCTTCTCACTAATTCGCCTCTAATGTCCAGATTGTCAAGAAATTCAAACTGCATGTTCAACATTTTTGTGCCGCATTAAATCTAAGCACAAATGTCAAAGGTCAAGTGGATCTTGAGTTATTGTGTGGACAAGGATATACAGTGCGAACATTAAAAATGGCCACCAAGGGGAGTAAGTATTCGGAAATATTTAAAAAAAAAATAGAGTTCTTTGTCGTGCCGTGATAAACATGTAGAACAAATCTGATTATGATCCGTTATGTAGAACTTGAGTTATTGCGTGGACAATGGTACAGAGTGCGAACATTAAAAATGGCCGCCAAGGCAGTAAATCATCGCAAAGTTTTGAAAATCAATAGGCTTCTTCGTCTTGCCGTGATACACATGTATACCACGTTTCGTTGTGGTCCGTCAAGCATAGCTCTAGTTATTGCGTGGACAATGATACAGAGTTGAGAAATTAAAAATGGCCACCAAGAAGAGCTAAGTCATCAGACTAGGGTTGTTCGTCTTGCCGTCATAAACATGTATACCACGTTTCGTTGCTGTCCGTCAAGCATAGCTCTAGTTATTGCGTGGACAATGATACAGAGTGGAACAATTAAAAATAGACACCAAGACGATCTAAGTCATCAGACTAGGGTTCTTCTTCTTGCCGTGATAAACATGTATACCAAATTTCGTTAAGATCCGTCAAGTATAACTCTAGTTATTGCGTGGATAAGCTGTGCCCGCCCGTACAAACGGGTGAATAAAAATATTCAAATGTAAGTACTTTTTACTAACACAAAGTCACCATCCTAATTTGTTTTATTTGATGAACTTCCATCAAATATTGATGTTATTGCAACAAATAATTTTCCTATGGGAATTTAGCACAGGGCAAATAGAGCTGGGGAGAGATGGGGAGGGTCGAACAGTGAACGATTTTGTTTGGAAAGTGGCTCTGAAACCTGCCTAGACAGCTTGGAAATTATGTAACTATACAAACAAAATACTTTTGTTTTAACTCATAGCTGCGTAGTATTATCTGAAGATAAAAAGGCATCATTAGCAAGAGCAATCTTTTTTTTAGAATTTAACCACAAATCGAATATTCTGAAGTAGAATATTAGATTCACGCGATTGAGAATGGCATAACTAATACGCGACCGTCTCCCTATAGAAGCGTATTTATGTCGTGTTCATCCCCTATAGAAGCACCTTTCGATGAATAGTTACCTCACATAGAAGTGATTTATTTAATATATCCACAGAAGCATTTTTTCTTTATTAAGTACCGTTTGCGTGTTGACCTTGCTGTCAGATCAGCGGCCTGCCTGCATGCCTGCCTGCCTGCCTGCCTGCCTGCCAGCCTGCCTGCCTGCCTGCCCACCCGCCCGCCCGCTGGGTATGTGCTCAAACACCTAGGTGAAACGTGGCCAGTACCGTGCATTGTCTGGTCAGTACCACGCAGCGTCTCGATAACATCACAAAACAACCTGGCGCTTATTACCAATGCCAATTGGGTTGCATGGGGATAACTATTATGTTTGTATATATATATTAGATATTTCCAAGCGAAACTTGCAGACAGCGTAAGTATGGTCACATATATCCTTAGTCAATATATCTGTAAATGTTTTTATTTGTTAATTTTATGACCGCATTATCCCTCTGTGACATCGTTTATTAAAAAAAAACATAATTATATCTTAAAACGAATTTTGATTAAACATGAAAATCGTCTCCTAAAAGCGATGTTCATGTTCCCAAATCATGTTTTATTAATAAATCGAAAACCTATGGACAAACGCACCACTATTTCTTAACACAAACAAAGAGAATTGTCTTAGGAGACGCTTTTTCGTGTGTGATCACAAACATGTTTATTAAAATCAAATCATATTTCTCAACAAGAACAAAACATGAGAATCGTCTCCTAAAAACACGAGAATCGTCTCTCGTTTTCGTCTCACGTACATCGTTGGCATTCTCGTATGAGACAGTTGAATCCGTTTGTTTTATACCCCTTATGTGAGTATTGCGATTATTCATAATCCTATTACTTTTAGAAGAAGAGGCCAAGTGACTTTAGTGTGGTGTGGGCCTGGCACCAGGTCAGGTTATTCTAACTTCAGGGCCGAATATATTTTTTCTTCCAATGTAGCATGTTAAATGCGGGAACCCGAACCCGTTTGCCCGGCCTTACATGACCTTAGCTGTTGTTAGGCCGTTAAACACCAATATACAAACAAATAATAAACAAACAAATTAACACGCATTTTCTGTCTGTAGCGCAGGCCGACATGCCCTGTGTTACAGACAGACAATTCCGGTTAGTTTTGCTCATGTGTGTGTCGAAATCATGCATGTTGAAATTGCACATGCGTGTCTATATAACGGAATTCCAACACACTTGCGATATCGCGAAGCAAACACGCGATATCAAGCAGGAGGTTGCCAAAATGCAAGATTGAATATGATAGAATCTCCGCTTTTCGTTTCCTTTTCGATATCGACCTCTGCGTGAGATCGGCAAAACGCGAGAGTGTAACATGTCCCTAACAGGACACGAACAAATCGTCTCAGGAGACGATTATCATGTTCTGCCAAAACATGTTATTAAACAAATAGAACGAAATATGGACATCAATATTTCTTGACAAAAACACTTTGACTATAAATAGTTTGACAAAACATGATAATCGTCTTAGTAGATGATTCTAGTGTGCTGCCAATACATGTTTATTGAGAGAAAAAAACATATTTCGATACTGTTATTGTTTTAATACTGCATCATTGCATCGCCGCATTTTGCCATACAGCAATACATAATGATTACCTTTTTTTTCGGAGATTCTGCTCCTACTCTCAAGTCTTACTTAATAAAGTTCCATTCCATTCCATGGATAATCAAAGTACTGAAAGTAATGAGCTGCGAGCCCAACTGAAATGGGTGGTAAACAGTGTTTTAGTATATTTTCCTTTAAATATTTCAAATAGAGTAATTGTAGTAAATGGAGTTATGAGAAACTGTATAACATTCGACATATTTTGTATGTGGAGAGGGCAAGGAGCTGTGTAGAAACAGGAAGAATCCAGTAAGGCTTAGCATTTGTTTTTTATGCATTACATACACATCTTCATAAGTAATAACATGTAATTAACTAGAGGAATGTAATATTGGTCTACTTGTGTGATACACATATCATCAGCAAATCATTTGCTCAGTCGGTGTTTGCAGCAGATATAAATGGATGCCTATTAAGATGCAAATTACTATAGCCAGTACAGTCCATAGTAAGTGCAGCAACAAAACGTTTTAATAAATGGCACCACTTTGCACTGGTACAGTAACAAGAACAGACGGATCAACATGACTGTTAAGCGTAAGATAATCTGCCACGATGTGACAAAGGTCCCTACAAAAGATGACAACCAGCCTATCCCAACCAAGAGCATCGTATGTTCAATTCCGCATGAGCTCTTGATATTTTTATCAATTTCCGACATCATTTAAGGAAAATATGAAATCAATATCGGCGAAATACGGCGATGCGATAAGGGTGGTAATTTCATAGCCGGGCTCAATTATTGTAACTGAAAGTGTACGCTATTACCACTCATTCGAAACATGCCGACGCGACGATTCAAATCAGTGAACCATCTAGACGACACGGTTCAAATGAGTGTCAACAGTATATTTTTATATATTTTCGACATCATTTAAGGAAAATATGACTGATTTTCGAAATCAATATCGACGAAATACGGGGATGCGATGCGGGTGGTAATTCCATATCCGGATTCACTATTCAAACACCTGTGGTTATAGTGTTGTTTATTGCAAATTTGTACGCGCCGTAGTTGTGAATAAACAAATCCAGACAGGTGTGATTCGGGTTTATACAGAAAAACCAGACAGGTGTGATTCGGGTATACACACCATTAATGCGTGACCAAAATAGTCCGTTTTATTTGTGGAAATGAACTGTTAAATCTGAGGTTCCATTGGTTTTTCTTCAATTAATTATGTACCAAAGATATAGTTGGGGGGCTTAATTTAAAAAAAAACACCTCATTTGTCTAAAAGCACCATTTTTGGACTGGTGTTAGATATGACCATGACATTTCATTTTTTCGCGGGAGCCATGCTAGGCTCCCGCCGTGGCGGCCATATTTGACAATTCAAGATGGCCGTCAATGTCATTTTGGCACAACATATTGATATTTTGAGACATTATCTTACTATATATTAGATTAAATTATTATATCCAGGAATATAAATTAGCATTCATCATGCCATAGTGTGTGTTTATTGATTTAATTAGTTTATAGCCCAAATCATGACCCTGGTCACGCTTATAACTTGTTACTCATACCACGCGGTTGTCGCGAAAAAACTATGTGTTATCATACTGAGTTAAATTGATGAAGATGCCGACACGGTTAACGAATTTGGCTGTGTGTCAATCGTGATGTGACGAAGCTACTCAGGCAGTTCCAGTAGCGGCGTAGTGGTGAGCCGAAAAACTAGCGGCTGACGTTCAAAATATACAAGACAACACAACAACAACTATAAAGTTCCTTTGGCACAGCAATTTGATAGTTTTTGTGAAAAAAAAGAAGAATCAAACTGCATGTATTAGAGCAGTTATCTTGTAAGATGGTATGTATAACACCAGTCACGTTGCATACATACTGCAAATTACCACATGTATATCACAGGCATAATATAGTGCCGCTCCACACCCACATGTGAATATGTTTGTTCATGATACATTCAAGTGATGTTGGTTGAACATTACGTTTCATCGATTGAAATGAGAATACATTTTAAAATTAAATGTCCATAAAAGCCTTACTTTTGAATACAGCTAACAAAATAACTTGATGAAGTACAATATTTATTACATGTACTTTACGCTCTTTGCACTGTTTAACAAGAAAGAAGCATGAATTTGCCATTGTTACAGGATGTCAGTGAATTGTACATGAAATTACGGTCTTTATGTCTAGTTTCGCGGGGACTTTGTTTTTATATTTTGCATGGCACTGATCAAAGATCGTTGATAAAGTCTTTCATATATTGGTGTACTGAACTGGAAAACATTCTGCTGTGGTAGCCCACTTCATTACATTGATGAACTATGGACGAGCATGCGGTTTGTGTTCTGTAGTAGTATATAGGGTATGAGTTCGTTACCGCGACTAAGGGGAAACGAATTTGAGGGTGTGTAAGTAACCACCAATACCGAAAACTGGGCATATTTTATATGACAAAAATGTGTCACCACCCCCAATTCGCGAATTGAATTTGGGTGGATTCATTTTTCCGAATTTTGTAAATTCGAAAAACTGATTAACTTTTATAAATTTTGTAAATATTATTAATTATGATAAATTATGAGAAATTATGAGAAATTATGAGAAATTATGAGAAATTTCTCAAAAAAGTAGCTGAAACCATGACAAATTTAATGTCACTTATCGAAATCCTCCATATTGAACTAATATAACATCTCTTTATAATTAATAATTAATTTCCAAGATTGGAAAAGTATATTTACTAGTATATAGAAAAAATAAAAAAAATAAAAAATATGAGACGGATGCCGAGGAAACCGAATGTACCTCACAAACTGATTAGTGAGATAGCGATTTCCCCAGCTGAAAGAGTAGTACAAACACCCCCTAAAATGTATCGTAATACGAATAAAAAGGAGATAAAATCCACCCACGGGGATCCGCAAAACTTCGTGAATTACGGTCAGAGGCCTCCAAATTGGGAATAATATTCCCCCCAAATATTCGGGCGAAAAGTCTGGCCAAGATTATAAATGAGGCGAAAAACGAGGAATTTGTGAAAATAACGATTCGAGCATACAAACACCGGGACCTTAACAATTTAAACTCCCCCCAGGCGGTTCTACAGAAGGCGCGCTCTCTCGCCGATGAGGCGGTATTGCGCTTGCGAGGCAGAAACATTGGTCCCCACAAAAAACGAATTCCTAAAACCGAGTTGTTAAGGAAAATAAGAAACGAAGGCGACGATATTCTGGACGATTACATACGGACGGAGAGTAAAATAGTGAAAGGACGCCGCACAGTAACTATTACCCTAAAACGGCGCACCCAAGTGAATATAACGGAACGAATGATGTACAAATTGGCTCACATCGACCAGACCGACACACGAGGTAGGCCGGAAACGATAATATTTCATAAACAACTGCGTGGGAGCCCCTGGTTGAGAGAATACGAGGACGCGAATGAATGGATTGCCGAACAAGAGGAAACTAGATTGAACATGGATAAAATAGCCCGCCCGAGCACGAAATGGAAGTTTGTTAGGTGGTCCGGCGTTACGATTAAATTAGTTATTTCATCTAGTACAGACGACGCGGGCATGAGATCCTCGAAAGTGGCGGGGGGACCGCTTCCCGAATGGTTGCGATATCGGAAGGTATTAAAACCGTTGGATAAATTTAACGACGAGCTTTGCCTGTTTAGACGTATCGTTCTTCACACGACTGATCTGCGAGCAGACCGCTGTCTCACGCAAACGCAAGATTTGGTTCACGAATATATCCATTTCTGTAAAAGCAAGGGGTGGAAAAGACCAGCCGGTCCTATAATATTTGACGACATAACAAAAGTGGAAGAATGTTTTAAACTCGGAATTGAGGTGTATGAACCAGTGGAAGATGGCACATGGTATTTAAGAAAAGTGGCGGCGCATTACGAAGAAATTGGTACGAAGAAAATGAAAATCGGTATTTACAATAATCACGCATTCCTGATCACCGACATGAACACAACCACTAACACCCTCTGCTGCTACGGGTGCAACCAGCGATTCACACAATCCCATAGTTTAAAACAGCACGCGCTCACCTGCATGCGAGGGGAGACGAAGCTCACGTGTAAAGGCGCGGAGGTCGACAGACCGACATCCGCCTTCAAAAAGGCCTTTTACCCCAGATCTCATGCGAGTAAGAAAGCGACTGGTCGGATAAAAACGTTCGAACGGTTCGGTAAACCCCATATACACACTGCACATTGCGGTCACGGCGGTGAGAGGTTGGTGGGCGGAGAGCCAGTCGACGACTTGTGTGAGGAAACTAACACGGTTTACCAATTTCACGGGTGTTATTGGCATGGGTGTCCTAAGTGTGTCTCATGGGGGTTGAGGAGTATCTGGCGAGAGAGGCCGCCATAAGGGCACGCGCAGCAGCAAAGGTTGCCATAGCACCGCTCACGCCAGATGAAGAGACCGAGTTTTTCATGACCCAATTAGATCCCCTGCACGATTGGATCGACAACGAAGTTGAGACTGGGGACCCTGACGCAACCTATCTCCAACCAGTCATACAGAAAGAGGATGCTGTCGAGCCAGCCAACAAAGAGGACGCTGTTGAGCCAGCCAAGCACCGCGAGGAGGAGAAGGCAATCGAGAGAGGTCGCGCGTGGAGAGAGAGCGGTCGCGAAGGGAGAGAGAGCGGTCGCGCGGGGAATTGAAAAATTCAGAAAATCTGAAAAAATAGACGCTGTGATCGCCAAGGAGTTTACATTAATTACTATTTGGGAGTGCGATTATAAAGAGTGGGTGAAGAAAATACCAGATCCTCCGACAACCATTTACCCGTACCAGATTGTGTACGATTTTGAAGCCTATCTATCGAAAAGTAGCGAAGGTTATAGTCGGTGCAGGAGTAAGAAAGGTAATCTCGAATTTTTAAACGAGCATGTGCCCATAGGCGTGAGCATCGGCGATACTTTATGTACTGAAATAACTCACATATGCGAAACTGATCCGGCCTTGTTAGTTGCTCTATTTATGGAAAACATACACAAAAGGGGTAAGGCGATACGAGAAGACGTCGGTAAAATATATCTTCCTACCTGTATGGAAAGACTTCCCGCACTCCAACAGCGTGAGATCACTCGATGGATAGACCAAGTTGCCGTAATTGGTTTCAATTCTATTCGATACGATCTCAATCTGATAAAAAAAACATTTCGTCGGGCTGTTGACCGATACATCGAAAGTTCTCGTCGGTAAGGAAACAAACACGACGATATTCCTATTTACCCCCGAATTCCGATTTCTCAACGGAAAATTATATCTCAGTCCAGAGACGTCCTACGACAAATTTATAAAGGCGTACGGCTACGAGCGGCAATGTCGTTCTTTCCATACGAATGGTTTGTTTCTATCGAGAAACTGGATTACGAAGGGTTGCCTGATTTAAAATACTGGGACAATCAACTCAACCCGAAGGAAACAATAACCGCGACGGAGTTGGCCGCGTGCAATGAGATTTATAAAAATAAAAATATGAAAACGTTCAGAGAGTGGTTAAAATACTACAACGATTTGGACGTGGCATCATTCCTAGAAGCATTGGATAAAATGTGCACATTTTTTGCGGAGCGCGACATCGACATGTTTAAAGACGCGGTTACTCTACCTGGGGTAGCGCTGCAGTACCTTCTTAGGGGGACAATAAAAGAACACATAAAATCCTATGAAACAAAAAAAAGCATAGCGGCTGCGGCCATATGCCCTCCGCTGTTCGCCCCTTCGGCAGAGGTGTACGAAATGTTGAAAGCCGCCCTGGTCGGCGGACCATCAATCTTATTATCTCGCCACGCGGAAGTCGGGGTCTCAAAAATTAGGCCAACACCAGAAGGGGACGGTAACAAATGCGAAGTACGCGGGGGGAGGTGTTTACTACTTAACGGTAGGAATCCACTACTTAATTAGAAAGTTAATAAACCCAACAATAAGAGTAAACGAAGACACCGGATTTGATGCAACTTTTCCAAACATATTTGATAATTATAGGCTCCCCAAAATTACTACCCAAGAAACCGTAGACACGTGGAAAACCTCCCTATGCAGTTTTGGCAGAACCAACTAAATGTTGCCGTGTCGTGCGCTACAACAGGGTGCGGGGTTTCTTATATAAACCATATGGGACATAATAAGAGCGATTTCAGCGAAAGTGCTTATACTTTTCACGTCTACTACACGATCAGGAGAATTATACAAGAGATGAAAATATCACTGCCACAAGACGCTACATGAGACAGTTTAGATAATACATACGACCACAAAGCCTACGAAAGAATATGTGACGAATTTCAGATTCTCTAAAAATACCGACTGGAAACAGAAAACAGTTACTAAAAACTGTGGGTTAGGTGATATATTTCTAAACAACAATATAGTAACCCGCAATGGGGGAACTTTCGATTCAAACACTATGAGATTCGGCGCGTTTTCAGATCCACCATTACAATGTAATTTCGCCGGCTGTAAATACCTTCCATCTGTCATACGTCACGTCGACTACATAGAACAAAGCGAACATGCCGATATCGGCTAGGGGACTTTCATTTTGGGTAGGGGGAAGGGGTTCACCAGGGCTGGGGTTACCCGCCTCAACGACTCCATTCGCACATACGTTTGGGCCATCCTCGGCGCACAGGCGCAAGCGCGCAGTTCTATAATAGGAGCCGGGACGGCGTTTGACGCGCAGAACAAGTTCTTGGCAAATGTCGAGGACGCTATCTCATCTCCGGTGGACCTCCCGGATGCGATCCAGCGGTATCAAGACACTTTACAGAATGCCCGCACCCCAGTAGACTATGTATTTGGAATAGGTGTGTATATGGTGCCGAGCAATATGATACTACGAGACAACCCGGTTGACGGTTACAATAATAAGATCGTAATCGCCACAGCCAACGAAAAAATCGGCCATAACGAGAACGTGAACGCGGATATCATCAAGCGCACCGCTGAATTACTGAATTACTGAATTATTACTAAATTACAGAATTACTAATAATCTACTAATATCTATTAAATATTACTGAATTATTACTAGTTACTCGTAATTTAAAAAAATAGTTTGATGTTAAACTTATAAGACTAGTCAGAATAGTACACCCAGCACTGTTGGAATAATGAACTGCGACGAACTTCTCGATGAGCTAATGGAAGAAACAGTGGCTCCGACTGCCGGCACGACTGCCGACACGGTATCTTTCCAGAAAGATGGTCCGACTGCCGACACGGTATCTTTTCTGAAAGATGGCCCGACTGCCGATACGGTATCTTTCATAAAAGAAAATGAAAACACGACGCGACGCGAGCGGCTAGTTGCGCTGGTTGCTGGGGGGGGGGGGGAGGGGTGCAATCGGAGCAGTATTTCGGTAGGCATCCCTCAGTTTGTAAGGTTGACAAGATGTCAGATGCGGAGGTAGATAAAATGTATGCGCGATACGAATCTAGGTTAGGTGCAGAGATGACGAAAACTCTTGGATCGGCGGCTATTCATGTGTACGCTACCGCTGTTAGTATACTTCTCCCTATATCTGAAACGGCAGGGTTGATTGGTGATTTAGAGACTGACCCTTTTGTAGGACACACTCTTAGAACAGCCTGCTGCTCAATTTATCACAAGTTTGGAATGTACTTAGCTCCGCTGACAACCGCGTTGACTACGGCTAAGCAATGTCAATTTGGACATATATCATGTATATGCCCACGAACTATAAGCTCAGAAAATGAGATGACACAAGACGCACCTGTGCAAGCACCTGCGAGAGTGACGGAACAGCAATCCCCGATTGCACTTCCAACTCCGCTCCAGAGCACGTCGGGGGAACTATCCCTGATTGCCCGACACAAAAATACAAAAAGACAGGTAGCTGGGCGGGCAGCGGCTGCCACCCGTAAAGCAAAACAAGATAAAATACTCGCCGAGCTTCGAGAGGCGAAACAGTCGTTATTGGTTCCAGCCGCTCCTGAGCTGGAGCACCAATCGCAATTGGAGTTGAGGGCAGAAACAGCAAAACACCGGAAGACAGCTGCGGTTCAATCTCCGCAGGAACTGTCGGAGCAATCGTGGATTGCTGTAGCTCCTACCTCGATCATCCCGTGGGTTGTTGGTGGTGGTCTGGCTGTTGTTGGCACCCTGTGTATGCGGAACTACCTTTCGAGACAACCAGCCGCGGTTCCGAAACCGATTGCGCCCCATTTAAACATTGATCGCGATCCCTTTTATATGCAATACTCACTATATGTAACGGCTGAAAACGATGGTAAAATGATAGTGAATGCGTTTTATCACGCCGTGGTGATATCGGGCCTCAGTATCGGGTGGGCTCGATTATTAAAGATGACGTCTGGAGGGCCCTCTCCCAAATTGGACATAACCGTGAGAGACGTAGGGCTCGTGACCTTGAATGTAGCGTCCGCAGTTGGGACTCGAGATTATATAATTAAAGCTGGAATTCTACCTGTTAATATACGGAAATAAATGGCTTTGATCGGAATAATGATAGATGGTGCGTTGTTGAGCGCAGTGGCGTTCGGCGGTAGCAACTATTTATTCTCGTTAATAGAAAAAAACTCGGACGCGGATGAGGAGTTCAAGCGTCACGATTTAGCTGTAGAACAGCTCAATAGCGCAAAGGAAGCACGGTCGGAAAAACGAACAGCCCGTCTGGACTGGATCAACGAAGAGTTTCGCCGCGAGAATCACGCCGTGCAAACTTTCCGGAACGTTGACGAAGTCATGCGCGAATACGCGCGGGTATATCCGCAGAAAATTATCGCACCGCTGGATCCTGATTACCGTCAGAGGCCCAAAAAGACCGCGAGATCGCGTTCATCGTCGTGAGGATGGTTGCGACGGGTCTCGTCAGCTACTATATTGGAAAAGCAATAAGCAAAAGCAATAAGCAATAATTATTTTAATAAACATTGTTAAATAATATATATATATATAGAACGATGCTAGTTGACGAGCTTTATTTTGCTCTGATCGATGTAGGCTACACGGCCCTTAAACACCGCTTAGCTGGCGCAAAGGGTCTGATCAGTCTGGCACAAGAATCTCTAGAGACGTGGCACGAGGACCAAAAAGCGGCCACCCTTTTCGCAAAGCGGATGTTAGATTCCCCCGAGTTCCTTCAAAACTTAACCGGCAGCTGCAGCGAAACAAAGATTCAGTATCGAGGACTCAGTTACCGGACGATCTGGCGAGGGCATGTTGGAGACGGTTCGACCTACTAGAATACCTCGCATACGATGGACACGCGTAAGATTGATACCAAACTATCGGTTCGCCTAACGCGCAAGCTAGCGAACACATACTACAGCCCCCGCGGCTACTGGAAGGGACTCGCCGCCATCAAGAACCTCGCGGCGGCGACCAAGGTTTCCGAAAACGCCGCCAAGGAATGGCTCAAGAAGCAGGCCATCTGGCAGATATATTTACCCGCGCCTCACAATATTCCGCTGTCGAAATTCGACGTGCCGGTGCCGAACGAATTCCACCAAGCAGACCTCCTGTTTCTCCCTCACGATCGCGTCGGTCGCAAGACGTACAAGTACGCACTGACAATCGTTGACGTAGCGAGTCGCTATAAGGGGGCTGAGCCGTTGGCCACTAAAGAGTCTAAGGAGGTGACCGAGGCTCTTTCCCGAATATATAAGAGGAGTCCTCTCAAATGGCCGAATCTTCACCAGGTCGATCACGGCCGCGAGGTTATGGGCGCGGTCTCTCATCTATTGCCTAAACATGACGTTTCTGTCAGACGCGGCCGCGTCAACATCCACCGGGAACAGGGGATCGTGGAGCAGTTCAATCGAACCCTGGCTGAGAGGCTGTTCGTGCACCAATATACCAAAGAGTTTGTAGACCCTCATTCGCGATCGACCGAGTGGGTGACCAGACTGCCAGCCGTGGTCTGCGCACAGAACGGCGAGGTGACCAGATTGATCGGTAAAAAGCCTGTAGATGCCATCCAGTCTGAAAAGGTGTCGCACAAACCATTTGCCGTCTCGCGCAGGCGACCCGTTTGTTTAACTGAGAAACGGCTTCCATCGGATGTTGCCGTCCGGTACCTCTATCAACCGGGAGAGCTCGAATGTGATCGCCGCCGCGCGACTGATCCCGTGTGGTCTCTCAATGTATATCATCTGGATCGATCTATTACCAAACCCGATGAGCCCGTGCTCTATTATTTGGATGACGGTCCATCGCGCGGGTTTGTTCGCGAAAAACTTCTTGCGGTGCCTTCTGACACCCAGCTGCCGGTTAAGTTCTGAAGATTCTCATAATTAATAATTACGAGTTAATCAGTTTTTAGAATTTACAAAATTACACATTTTTGTCATATAAAATATGCCCAGTTTTCGGTATTGGTGGTTACTTACACACCCTCACATTCGTTTCCCCTTAGTCGCGGTAACGAACTCATACCCTATATACTACTTCTGTGTATGGTGTATGATTACGATGTACAATTGTATGTACACTATGCACTGCATGATACATATTTATTTTGAGAACCTGCGGTTTCGCTCGTAGTACAAGTCAATATGAATCCGTCTGCTGCCACCAATGCCAAACGTGTAACTGAGTGGAAACTCTGCTGTCTGTGTCATAAAAAACGATCCGTGCCATTACAAAGTCCGACAGAGCAGGGATATAAAACATGTGAACGAGATCTTAATTGTTTTGTACAACTGAATGCTATCCCACCCAATATAACTGTAAGTCATCTGTATGAAGGCAGCTCAGGGATTTCAACAACCCTTCTTTCACATAACGCTGAATATCATAAGTAATGTATGAGTGCATGCAATAGCTATAGGGTCAAACGGATGCGTGACAGTTTGGAGGACCAACGTGGAGATGATGCTGCTATAAGTCCTAAGAAACTCAGATCTAGTTTAGGCCCTCGCCTCAAGACAGAAACACTAAGTTGTATAATTTGCGAGAGTGAGGATCAGAATGAACTCCGCAAAGCATCAACTGATAATGCTGATGACAACATGAAACATTTGGCAACAAGGACTAAAAACTTTCGGTTATAGTCTCGACTGAAAGTTTTGATGCCCATGCATTGGACGCTTATTATCATGTTCAGTGCTACTTGCGGCTTCGTGACGCTGCTCGTGCATTACACCGCCGATCTTCATCAGTTGGTCCGGCTCCTCCCCCGTTTGATCCAATGGTCACGGCTCAATTGGTTGCAATTGTTGATGAGTCTCGTTCGGAGGTGTTCAAGTTGTCTGTGTTGCGTGACTTATACCAACGAATGATGTAAGTTAAAGGCCGTCCCTGTTCGGGCAGAGAGCCCCATGCAACTAGATTCAAAGATCATATGATTGATCATCTTCCTGAATGTGTTGAATTTGTTCAAGGAAGAGATGTATTTATCAGCCACAAGGCAATGGTGGGTGCCGTGCTACCACAATATGACGCTCTCTTATTGATCCGAGGTGCAATGACACTACGGAAGCGAACACTGGACAAACAAGAACCATTTACTGGTTCCTTCTCGCCCGATTGCCTCAGTTACCCCATAGATGAAACTGTGAGTTTTGTCAATATTGTTCGTCAGGGTCCGAAGGTCACTGTATGCCATTCTAGCCGGCTTCAATCCGGCAACGATGCTGCACTGGGTACCAGAGCAAAGATTGCGTGCACTCTTTTAAAAATGAGATCACAGACTACGTCACGTCGGAAAATCGGGTTCAGAAACCATGTGATCCCACACCCAGACTATAACGTCATTGACAAATTATCAGCATAATTATTGCAGCATGCCAGACTTCATTCAGATATAGGCACTATATATCAACTTACATATTAATTTTCAATATTTGTTGGATGACCCTCGTAAGTAGCCGAATATTGTCAGCGCCAATGTCTGACAGACAAACGGTGTGGCGACTATATGTATAATAACATGATACGGGAGCAATGGGAAAGGCGCCGTTTTATAATGAGAAAATCGCATCTATGAAATAATAAGTAAGTACATAATTAGCTGCATCAGCTGCATCAGCTGCATTGTGGAGTTTCTGAACATTTACATGAAACAGTGTAAACTATTCAACATGTAACCTTGAAATCACAAAATAGCAATGTACCTTTCCTCAGTTAAAAGACAATGCAATATAACAATGTATTTCTACATTAAAACAGAGAATACGATAAGCCATACGTACAGCGGAGGTCCAATGTGAAGGGCCCACTGGTCACCGACTCGACACTGTTGTTGGCCGTACACGTGATGGTGTCGCCGTCGTCGTCCCGCGTGGGCGTGAACACCAGGGTGGTCTGGGTAGACGCTGGCTGAGTAACTTTACCCGTCCTGGATTTCCGTTGCCAACTGATGGACGTCACTTCAGGGTTACCATCCACAAATGTACACGTTAGTGTCAGCTGGTTCCCTTTGGCTGTGAATGGAATACTACCGGTCACCGTGACCGATTCAGGAGCATCTGTAATACAGGGAGACATAGAGTTAATTCCCCCGTTGGCTGTAAGCGGACCATACATGTAAGCAAGAGTTATGTGTCATGATCCTGCGTACTGTGAAAAATATACATAATGTATACCTATTATATTCATGTACTTAAACATCAATACTCATCGTTACTCGTGTACCAGCTGGAACAGAGGAAGATAATCCATGACCCGGTGGTTCAATAAGCAATCGTAACAAACTTTACGCATCTACTCAGCATGTGGAAGCTAAAAAATACTGACGGACGGACGGACGGAAAGACGCGGACGGACGGACGGACGGACGGACTATGCAAGTCGCATATTTTTAACGTGGGTGATTGTGTATGTGAGGGACCTCCCCACAGGCGCCTCTCGGAAGTAAATGTTTTGAGGCACTCATTCAGAGGCGCGCCAGCAGTGAGGTCCCCAGTTAACGTGTCTGTGGTCTGTTATGTGTTTATCATGATCATCAGAGTTGCAACGACATTCATTAACGTGTACTGAACTGTTAAATTCCACATTGCAATTTTCACAATCTGGAAAATCATGAGAAACTTACCAACAACTGAACAACGTAAAACGTTGATAAAATTGCCTCGATTCCCTAATATATAAATTATCAAGTACATAGCAAGACCAATCATCATAATAGAATAGGTAACCGTTATGGTATCTGTGCAAATGGGAATAATTTGCAGATATTTCTGGATACTCCACAACGAACAATGGGCTATTCCAGATTACATCCGTACACCCACCCACCCATAAAGAAGGGAATATGTATGTCTAGGGGTATTTGACTTTGTGTCCACAGGGGTTTTTAATGACATATAAGTCATTTCCTGGTCAGTTTATGCCATTATTTAATACTGTTTGTTTCTAAAATCAACCATTGATACTGTTATGATAATGGTGTTAATGATATCATTATAACCGTATAGTTATGAATATGCGGCATATACTTTCAACTTATTGTTAGACTACGCTGTAATATATATACATTTGATTGTATGTGATCATCTTAAACTCTAATTAGCTTATATAGAACACCCTTGGAATGGTGATGGCGTGTTTCGCAGACCTGCGACTTCAATTAACTGCGTAATTTGTTGTATGCACTTTGGCTGCTTCATCCAGATGCGCGGTACTGGGATCTAAAGGCCATCATTTATTCAATCAATATATACAATGTATTTTAATTATTGTTTGAGTATGGATGTACATGTTAACTTTACCACGCTTTCCCTTGGTGCTCATATACAGATGAGGCTTACATGTATCTATACAATACAATACCATCACATTTTGTTAGCAATGCACAAATTTCCTCTTTCATGAAATTGTTGTGGGATGCTCAGATACATGTTACTTTTATATTATTTTGGTTCCGATTCTCTCAAACTTAAATATTGTTATGCTTTAACCCTTTCACACCCAAGTAACTGGAATGGACTATGCTATGTTACTTTAGCAACCAATCCAATTGTCAAAACATGGTTTTGAGACTAGTCCATTTACGAAAAGTGGGTGTTTTTGTTCTCAAAAATATTAAATTACTCGCAAAAAAGTGCAGATCCTGATGAAACGGCTCTTCACGCTATGAATCTACACTGTTTGCCAATACCACTATACAGGCCTGTCGCATTCTTTTATTTTCAAAGCGTTGTTTGGATTAATAGTGGTCATTTTGGGTAAAGAAGGGTTTGTCTGGGGAGGGGGGGTTAAAGCAGGGTTTGTCTGGGGGGGGATATAGTCAAAATAATGTAGACCCTCATTTGTAATAATATATATGCATGTTCCGAGGTCTAGGGGGGGGGGGGTGTTGTTTATCAGGGGTTTGTCTGGAGGGAATAGAAAAACCATGAAAATAGAGAAGCATTCGCTTGACATTCACAAATTAGCATAACTATTTTATTGACATGGGATTGTAGTTATATTAGATATTAAAGCAATTTAATAATTTCAATGATTATCCGTAAGTTTATATTTTAAAACTATTTATAACATCAACAATGTTTCAATGTTTGCAACACAGTAATTTAATTGTTATAGCATAATAATGCATTTAACCCAACTTAATATTTACATAGCAAATATAAATGGTCAAGGGTAGTGATTTCTAAGCTTACTTATTAGACCATATAATTTAAATTAACCTTAAATATGACAAAATCCAAACATATTCAAAACATTAACCCACCCACCATGTATACATTGTGAACGCGACGAAACAGTCCTATAACTTACTAATTAAATAAAAATCAACATAATATTAACATTCACATAATGTAATTTGTATCATAAGACACTTCAACATTCATAATTTTGACTTAAAAAGCCTCCAGTGTTGAAAATACATGCTGTTTTTCTATCATGCTCAGCACTGAATTGCCGAGTCAGCCATCTTGGATTTCAACTTCCGGTGTATGAATGGCTTGATAGCCAGGTAAAACACATCGATTTAAAGCATGAATCCGCTTCAATGTGGCAATAAAGTTGACTAGTATCAAATATATACATATTTATGTGTCAGTTTATATTTTGCCAGATGGCCGCGGCCTGCATGTCGAGCCTGCCGAGGCATTTGATGGTCTCAGAGTGTATTTATTTGAGGTTTTATGCCCAATAAGCATACAACGTTTCAAGCAAATCTGACTTACGGTTACAGAGATAGTAGGTATGTGAACACTTTAACTCACATTTTGACATAATCTTTAACGCAAACTTCTAAGTCATTTGACATTAACATAGGGGCACATGGGCCGCATGAGTGGGACACAGAATGAATACATGGATTATGACTAATAAGCATATGATGTTTTAAGTCAATGTGACTTAGGACTGCAGAGATATAAGGTATTTACAAATTGAACGCAGATTTCGGAACGCAAACTTCTAAGTCATTTGACATTGACCTTGTGCACAGGGGCCGCATAAGTCGGATACAGCATGAATATATGGATGATGACTAATAAGTATATGAAGTTTCAAGTCAATGTGACTTAGGACTGCAGAGATATAAAAACTTTAACGAAAGATCAGTATGAAAAAGAAACTTGTTAGTAGTGCAAATCCAGAGCTCCAGACAAGGTGCGTATTGGCGTATTGTATGCAAGAATTTTAGCTGAATACGCACTGATTATCCAAATTGGGAGTATAAAATGGGCACAGCTATGTGAAAATACGCATTAATTTGCAAATTGAGTAGTGTAAATAATGTCATAAAGTTGAAAATTCACTTAGTTGAGCTGCATAAAAACAATCAGTGTTGGGCTTTTTGCAGCTCAAATAAGTAAATGTTTAAATTTGTTATATTTGTATCATTTGTTCCCTATGTAGTAATGAAGAAAATCAATAACCTATTTGTAAAGGTAAAATACGCAATGATTTTGAAATCAGGGGGCATAGTACGCTTTAGCCGCATAGCTTATCTGGAGCTCTGCCAATCAGTGTGGGTGCCGTAGGATATCAGAACAGGACACGCTTCCCATACTTATATATACATGGATACACACAGTCACACATATGTGGGCGAATACAGACATGTAGATTACGGCACACGAACAGAGAAGCATATTGCCACATACAACTGAGATGGCCATTAATGAACCTGGACAGTGAATACTTCCAGGGAATAATGAATGAGGACATACAAACATGAGTGAAGAAATAAATACTGAATAAGTATTTAATGGCGTTTACTGACTAGTCATCAGTTAATGTTATTTTAGGTCCGGCTAGCAGGGCTGAATCACATATAGTTCACCTGTAAGGATTGGGGGGGGGGGGGGGGGGGGGGGGGGGGGGGGGGGGGGGGGGGGGGGGGGGGGGGGGGGGGGGGGGTTGGGGGGGGGGGGGGGGGGGAGAATCCAAAATCAGAAATGAATATCTACATAAAAAATATATATTCAGCCCTTAAATTAGAATATGATCATCTGGTGCCAAGTCTTCACCACAACACAGTCACTTATCCCCACTCCCCACAAGTAATATGATTAGTATTAATGTTGCTATTTCTACCCTTGAATCAGAATATGAAACAACAAAATATTGCCACAACAAACCATGTATTTGATGTATTGTTGTTTAAGGTCATTACGGCCGGACCAACGGGTTCGATCCATTATGTCACCTGCTACATTCGGGGAATATCCCAAAATCTAAACGGAATATTTATATCGAGAACAATATATATACATGTATATTAGAATAATCTGACATGGTGCCAGGTCCATACCACACTAAAGTCACTTGGCCCCTTACCATAAAAGTAATATAATTACGAATAAAGGGCATAACCTGCTTAAACTGTCACATACAAAAATGCCAAATACGTACATGTATGTGAGGGCCATACCAGGTCTCTAGTCGGGATTGCTTTAAGGACGAACCCCGATCGTTAAATTACCCATCGCATGCCACAACAAAACATATATTCATATATGACCCTGCATACATAAAATAATTTCTAAAATTAGTCACTTTACAAGTGTCATACATTTGGAAAGTATTTGAAGCTCGACATTGACATTTCACATACTACCTACATTACTTCGCTCAACATAATCTGTCGTGCAGAAATAACTGTAGTAAATCAACATGTTGTTATGGTCGGCTAATATGGTAATGTAACTGTGTCAATGTGATGTAGATTATATACATTATTGGCCATTCTGACTGTGGAAACAACGCATGTAAGTCTTCAGAAATAATACACAGACGGGCAGGGGAGAAAGCGGGAGCTCTAATTGCTGTTTCTGTTGTTCTGACGGGGGTCCATTTATACCGTCATTTCCTATTCCCCATGTAAGCTATTTATATCACCCGTTTTTGTCACAGCTGATATCTACTGCTGGCATGTTGTATATATACATAACATTTACGAATGACAATATAATTATAATCACCAGTCCGGCTATGGGCATTACATTTGGAAATTGGTGAACAACCACGCATATATATATGTATGTATGTTTATGTACGTGATATACACGTATATATATATATGTGTGTGTATATATATGTGTCTATGTATATATATGTGTATATATATGTATCTATGTGTGTGTATATTAAATAAGTGTATGCTTGTGGCACTATTCTACCAGTTCTAAAAATTGCGAGTGCCCGCTATACAGATATAATTATTACAAAGTAGTTACTTTACTGATAGTGACGCGCCGTGTTTTTATATGCAAATGAGGCACGCTATTTTTTAATTATTTATATTAATTAAATCTGTCACCTGAACAAACAATATTTTCGACAGATTATAAAGTATGATCATTGCACATCAAAAAATAAATACAGATAATAAGTTAGTAAAGTTCGATAACATTTTAAGGAGACACGGTTATCGCCCCTTATAGCGGTGTGGAACTTCTGATATAAAATGTATAATAATGCGAAAAGAAATGTCTGGGATATAAAGAACAATGTGTGTCTACTGAGTGGGTATTTACCTTTAATGACAAAACATCTGTTTCTAAGTGGTGAAGCAATCGACAAAGAATGATAAAATAAACATTTGTTCTCAAGCACTGAAGCACAAACTCTGTAGAAAGGGTTTAAAACAACTGGATGTGAGACTTGTAATTTTACAAGATGATATATTGTGCCAGCAAACGAGACATGTGATGTCATTTCTGCACGAGCGAGATTGTGAAGTTCTACCATATCCAGCCTATTTGTCAGACATAAGACATAAACCACACATACATAGTCCATACATTGAACACTTCGTTACAAGGTGTCCATTGCAGTAACTCAGATGAGAGCCAGTCAGACATAAACCACGCAGGCATAGTCCATATATTGAACACATCATTACAAGGCGTCCATTGCAGTAACTGAGATGACAGCCAATCAGACATAAACCATGCAGACACCGTATATACGTAGAACACATCATTACAAGGCGTCCATTGCAGAAACTAAGATGACAGCTAGTCAGAAATAAACCACGCAGACAAAATCCACACATTGAAAACATCATTACAAGGTGTCCACTGCAGTAATGGAGATTACAGCCAGTCAGACATAAACCACACAGACATAGTCCATACATTGAACACATCATTACAAGGTGTTCCCTGCAGTAACTGAGATGACAGCCAGTCAGACATAAACCACATATACATAGTCCATACATTAAACACATCATTACAAGGTGTCTTCCGCAGTAACTGAGATGACAGCCAGTCAGACATAAACCACGAAGACATAGTCCATACATTGAACACATCATTAGAAGGTGTACATTGCAGTAACTGAGATGACTGCCAGTCAGACATAAACCAAACAAGCATAGTGCATACATTGAACACATCATTACAAGGTGTCCATTGTAATAACTGAGATGACAGCAAGTCAGACATCAACTAGACAGACATAGGTCATACACTGAACATATCATTACAAGTCATCCATTGTAGTAACTGAGATGACTGCCAGTCAGACATAAACCACACAGACATAGTCCATACATTGAACACATTATTACAAGGTGTTCATTGCATTAACTGAGATGTCAGCCAGTCAGACATAAACCACACATACATAGTCCATACACTGAACCCATCATTACAAGGCGGCCATTTTAGTAACTGAGATGAGAGCCAATCGGACATAAACCACGCAGATATAGTCCGTACATTGAACATAACATTACAATGTGTGCACTGCAGTAAATGAGATGACAGCCAGTCAGACATAAAGCACACAGACCTAGTCCATACAATGAATACACCATTACAAGGTGTTCCCTGCAGTAACTGAGATGACAGTCAGTCAGACATAA
Source organism: Conchocele bisecta (assembly GCA_029237695.1). Taxonomy (NCBI): domain Eukaryota; kingdom Metazoa; phylum Mollusca; class Bivalvia; order Lucinida; family Thyasiridae; genus Conchocele; species Conchocele bisecta. The sequence continues at coordinate 97,460,114 of CM055270.1, forward strand.
ACCACGCAGACATAGTCCATACATTCAACACATCACTACAAGGTTTCCATTACATTAACGAAGATGACAGCCAGTCAGACATAAACCACACAGACATATTCCCTACATTGAACACATCATTACAAGGTGTCCACTGCAGTAACTGAGATGACAGCCAGTCAGATATAAACCACACAGACATATTCAATACATTGAACACATCAGTACATGGTGTCCATTGCAGTAACTGAGATGACAGTCAGTCAGACATAAACCACACAGACATAGTCCATACATTGAACACATCATTACAACGTGTCCACTGCAGTAACTGAACTGACAGCTAGTCGGACATAAACCACGCAGACACAATATATCGGGTGGCCCAAAAAAAACGTATACCCACTTGAAATGTTAATAACTATAAAACTAGTTATAGCATTAACATTTTATTTTGCCCATCTCGTCTTATGCCTATTTTAGGCATTTTCTCAAAATATCAGCCGAATTGGGTAAAAAATCTCGAAATGGCAACAAAATGAAAAATTCAGGTTATAAAACGTGATATCGGACAATTATTTTATTATTTCTCACCATTTCTACTTAAACAGATGGTCAATATGTCCTCCATTCTGTGTGCACACCGCCCTCAGTCGGGTTTTCCAACAAGTAATGCATTTCCTAATATCCTCGACAGTAAGTTTTGACCATTGTGCAATGATCCTGGCTCTGAGTTCAGTCTCGGTGAATTTACTTGTTTGACCAGTGTAGACCTTTTCCGATAGGAAGTCCCATATTGAGTATTCCATGGGGTTGCAGTCTGGAGACTGCGGTGGCCATTCGTTTTTTTTTTAATAAATTCAGGTACAACCTCTTCCAAAATGCATTTGCGTGGCATTACTTGTGTGTGATGGGGCACCATCTTGTTGAAAAATGTAATTGTTCCTGGGATATAGCCGCCTACAGTCTGGTAGTAAACCTTAATCTAATAAGTTCATGTAACAGTTGGAATTCACCTTAGTTTTAGATGTGTCAATAAAATGAATAGAAGTCTTTCCATTCCAAGATACTCCTGCTGACACCATAATTTTCTTGGTAAACCGTGATGTTTCATGATAAAGTCTTATAAGGGATATGTCTTTTTTACTTGTACCGTAAACTCGGTCATTTTCTCTATTCTTGGCAAAACTTCTTGCACAAAAAAAATGGCGTAAATGAAAGCCAGGGGAGATAATTAACTTGGGATTTGCTATCCGCAAGGGAACATTGTAATAAATTATACACGGTGACACGGTCAGATCGCATTAGACCAGTAGCAATTAAACAGGAATGATATGATCTCACTATAGTCATGATAGTGTCGATATCCATGAGTGGGGAGCATATTGGTAGCAGACTAAAGAAATCATATTTTGAGAATTTTTTTTTAACAAACACCGATATCGTTTTTTTTCACCTGAATTTTTCATTTTGTTGCCATTTCGACATTTTTTACCCAACTTGGATGAAATTTTGAGAAAATGCCTAAAATAGGCATAAGATGAGATGCGCAAAATAAAATGTTAATGCTATAACTGGTTTTATAGTTATTAACATTTCAAGTGGGTATACGTTTTTTTTGGGCCACCCGATATACATTGAACACATCGTGGATTTGTCACAGGGCTGTAGTGGACGATTACATCAGTGTGTGTGTGAAATAGCAAGCAGATGAGTGCAAGGAAATATAAATTATAGGACATTTACCTGAGCGTTACGGTTTCGAACACACCAAGTATGTGACCTTTACCAAAGAAAACGAGGCTTATTTGAAAACACAGAGGGCCAGAGAAGCATGGATTTGTCATAGCATGAAAGCGTACCATCAGAGCAATGTGTGTGTGAAATATCCAGCAGACCCATGCAAATGAAATTATAAGACTTGTACCTGAGCGTTAAGGTTTCGGGACATACGGACGGATGGTCATACGGGACGTACGGACACCATTCGTGATGGGGGCATAACTATTTTTTGTTGCCGAAAATATGGTGAAAAAGTATAAGTTTATGAGGTAGAATTGTATTTTTGTTATATTTTCTTTGCAATTTGATCTTGAATTTGACATTGGCATTGCATCGGCTGATCTCATTTCATTATTGGATATCATAGTGGTATGTATGGCAAATACAGTATTGGCATAACAAACTAAATCTAATTTTGGCAAGTTCTGTAAAACCCCATTTTTAGTTAACAGTCATATGTTCAAAATTGGCGGACATCTTGGACGCCATCTTGAATTTCAGACTGTTGGCACCACTTCCTAAAATGACACCTAGGCCAAAATTACATCACTGTAACATATAAACATTTCAAAACGTTTCCGTCCAATGTCAGAACCAAAATGGTACAATGCAATTGTCTGTGTGTTTCAAAATGGATTTGCTAGAAAACCAGTACAAATATTTGATGTGACTAATTCCAAACAATGCCTTTCTATTCAAATGCAAATTAAAACCATCTAACTTATGTGAATTCTGTCATATGAATGTGGATTCTAATAAGCATATGTTTTGGTAATGCAACGTCATACAACCTTTTTGGTCGGATATTAACCTGCTATTGAAAACAAGTAGGTCAGACTACAATAGTCATTTAACATATGAAAACATATAATTTTGTAACGTGAGGGTTGACTGCAAAAATAAAACAATGCTTATCAGCTTTTTAATTAATTCTAGCACAAAATATTTTATTTTTAATTGCAAATATGACGAAACGCAACCATCGATAGGCCGTTTTAAAATATATCTGAAGCAAACAATAATAATAGAAGAGACTATTGCCACTATCAAGGATAAACTAGATATTTTCCATTCAAAATGGATTAACTTTATGGAAATTAATACGTAAACATTCACCTGCTATGTATATCAATATACATATATCAGCACAGAACATGAAATAGACGTCCATTCCTATAATTTATTTTGTTATAACATTTTGATAACCTTTTTTCACTTATTTCTTTTTTTCTCATAAAAATACACGACCTATAACAGTCTCATTGCCCAAACACCCTATAAAACCCCTATTATTTATTAAAAAAACTCAATGTTACATGTAGACAAGCATCAATACGTTATTATTCAGACTGTTCATTGAAATGTAGCCATGCGTATGAACTGACATATATATGGGCCGCGTCATGCGAAAACCGGGCTTAATGACAAAAAAATCATTTTTCACTTTTTTGCATATTCTGAATACCGCATCTTTTAAAAGTAATATACCACAAAAAATATCAATGTATCTCAATTATTTTTCATGTTACATGTATTTTTGTAACACGTGGTAGAATCGCAAACGATGTTTTAGCTCAATGACGTCGCAATTACAACGTTAACATTAACGGGCAACTTCAACGTCAACGTTTAAGCGTAATGGAGTAGTAAACGAATAGGCCTGCCATGAAGGTTGATTTTAAGTAGTGTATGTATAATTGTATACTATTAGTGAATAATTGACAAACGACACGTAATCTTGGGCAAAGTCAACATTATATTGCGTGTACTTTTTGCACAACTACGAACGCCAAAAATATATGAGCCGCGCGTGCGAAACCCGGGCTTAATGACAACATTTTCAGTTTTAGGCCAAGACAAAGTATGAAAATAATGTTTATGGCTCGTGTTGCAGTTGCTAATGTAACGTTATGTTTTGGATTGCGGCCCAAGTAACGTAATTTCGTATGAATAATTTTCAAATAAGGCAGAGTGAGGCGTTTCCCTCTTGTTTGCTGCTGTCTGAACTATTTTGGGGAATAATAGCGACATCATTTAACATTTCGTATGCGAGGACATATTTTAAGGTAGACAGTAGGCCGCTTATAACATTAACTTTGTGAAAAAACACGATACCGGGCAGATTTGGTAGCGTGTTACCTTATAATTGTCGCCGTGTATCTTTCTTGAGGATCGCATTACCATCGCCTGATATACATTATTATGCATTCAAGTGATAAAGTGATGATTTGATACTACACAAGCACTTTCGACTACAAAAGCAAGTTTATGACCATCACATTTCCAATTAATATGTTGATGCATTTATTTTAAATTCAATACATACCCCGGATATTTATGTCATTATATAGCTGCGTGTCTACCTCCATTTATGATAAAATGAGTGGCATTAAATGGCATATCATTCGCTAAGTACTGGATATAATTGTTCAAAAGTCTCAATTTACCAAGATAATATATGGTAATATCGTTTGCATATACAAGTCATTGATGCTGCGAGGAAATCGTGCAAGTATCCTTGCTATAATATTTTTGTCACGACACCATTGCCATAACGTCAAACATGTATTCACGTTCAATGACGTCACAAGTATGTGACGTCAAGTCAAGACGTCATAATATGTGCACCGAGGTACAATGTATCGCGTCTCATATTAGTGAAAGTTTCAGTAAGTTATAATTTTCCGTTTTCTGTTCACACTTAATGTTAACTGACACCAGTAAACGTAAATGGGAGGGCAAACTGTGAACTTTTACGGCGACGCTAGACAATTTGAAACGTCGTTTTTCCGACATCGTTTACCGCTTTTCATGACGTTGTCATTAAGCCCGGTTTTCGTATGGCGCGGCCCGTATGTACTTTGTTCATTGAATTGTTTGTATATCTTGTGTTTGTACATGTACATGTAGAAAAGAGAATAAAAAGCATTTAATACAAAAAAAAAAACCAGAGGGGACACATCAGCCTCCCATGTCCTCCCAAGTAATACTGATTTAATTATTATTGATATCATTAAATACGTTTAAGTCGTACTTAAATCCAAAGAACGAAGAGGGTGACATTTAATGTCCCAGAGATGTGGCATCAATAATGACGTCAATTGCATGCTTTTTCAAGTTATTTTGGACAGACATCAATACGTGTAGTCTTAGCTATCTACTCACATACAGTAGCGCTTCTCTGCAGGTCAACTATACGTACTATACCAATACTATACGTATACTTTACCAATACGATATGTTTTCTATTCGATATGCATATAATACAAACGTACGGTATGTTTGGACCGTACATACCAACCTATATCGTATAGATATACCATTCAAATCGTACGTTTATACCATGTTTATAAATGTGTATAATTCTGGTACGTTTGTATCGTACAAACATACCATATTATGGTATATTCATACCATATCCGTACGGATAAATCGTAAATACGAACGGATATCGTATGTTTGTTTGTACTATACGATGTACTATACGATGATACGGTACAAACATACCAATATTATATTATCATAAGATATGCTCATTAACTATACCAATACTATACGATTACGATATGTATACGATATTAGTATACATAAATAGGTAAGGAGCAGAAAAGCGCTACTGTAAATATCGTCTACCAACTCCACATCATACGATTTTGTTTTCTATATAAAAGTTGAAAACGTCATTTAAATGTAAGAAATAACTGTACTCGATTATTTGTGAAATAACTTTCAGAGCACCCATAAAACATATATGCCATCGTATTTGGTGCGCTACATATCATCAAAGTAGGTTTGGAAGATTTTAAAGAAAATATACTGTAAAAATGAGATCACAGACTACGTCACGTCGGAAAATCGGGTTCAGAAACCATGTGATCCCACACCCAGACTATAACGTCATTGACAAATTATCAGCATAATTATTGCAGCATGCCAGACTTCATTCAGATATAGGCACTACATATCAACTTACATATTAATTTTCAATATTTGTTGGATGACCCTCGTAAGTAGCCGAATACTGTCAGCGCCAATGTCTGACAGACAAACGGTGTGGCGACTATATGTATAATAAAATGATACGGGAGCCATGGGAAAGGCGCCGTTTCATAATGAGAAAATCGCATCTATGAAATAATAAGTAAGTACATAATTAGCTGCATCAGCTGCATCAGCTGCATCAGCTGCATTGTGGAGTTTCTGAACATTTACATGAAACAGTGTAAACTATTCGACATGTAACCTTGAAATCACAAAATAGCAATGTACCTTTCCCCAGTTAAAAGACAATGCAATATAACAATGTATTTCTACATTAAAACAGAGAATACGATAAGCCATACGTACAGCGGAGGTCCAATGTGAAGGGCCCACTGGTCACCGACTCGACACTGTTGTTGGCCGTACACGTGATGGTGTCGCCGTCGTCGTCCCGCGTGGGCGTGAACACCAGGGTGGTCTGGGTAGACGCTGGCTGAGTAACTTTACCCGTCCTGGATTTCCGTTGCCAACTGATGGACGTCACTTCAGGGTTACCATCCAAAAATGTACACGTTAGTGTCAGCTGTTTCCCTTTGGCTGTGAATGGAATACTACCGGTCACCGTGACCGATTCAGGAGCATCTGTAATACAGGGAGACATAGAGTTAATTCCCCCGTTGGCTGTAAGCGGACCATACATGTAAGCAAGAGTTATGTGTCATGATCCTGCGTACTGTGAAACATATACATAATGTATACCTATTATATTCATGTACTTAAACATCAATACTCATCGTTACTCGTGTACCAGCTCGAACAGAGGAAGATAATCCATAACCCGGTGGTTCAATAAGCAATCGTAACAAACTTTACGCATCTACTCAGCATGTGGAAGCTAAAAAATACGGACGGACGGACGGAAAGACGCGGACGGACGGACGGACGGACGGACGGACGGACTATGCAAGTCGCATATTTTTAACGTGGGTGATTGTGTATTTGAGGGACCTCCCCACAGGCGCCTCTCGGAAGTAAATGTTTTGAGGCACTCATTCAGGGGCGCGCCAGCAGTGAGGTCCCCAGTTAACGTGTCTGTGGTCTGTTATGTGTTTAACATGATCAGCAGAGTTGCAACGACATTCATTAACGTGTACTGAACTGTTAAATTTCACATTGCAATTTTCACAATCTGGGAAAATCATGAGAAACAAAATTACCAACAACTGAACAACGTAAAACGTTGATAAAATTGCCTCGATTCCCTAATATATAAATTGTCAAGTACATAGCAAGACCAATCATCATAATAGAATAGGTAACCGTTATGGTATCTGTGCAAATGGGAATAATTTGCAGATATTTCTGGACACTCCACAACGAACAATGGGCTATTCCAGATTACATCCGTACACCCACCCCCCCCCCCCCCCCATAAAGAAGGGAATATGTATGTCCAGGGGTATTTGACTTTGTGTCCTCCACAGCGGTTTTTAATGACCTAGATGTCATTTCCTGGTCAGTTTATGTCATTATTTAATACTGTTTGTTTCTAAAATCAACCATTGATACTGTTATGATAATGGTGTTAATGATATCATTATAACCGTATAGTTATGAATATGCGGCATATACTTTCAACTTATTGTTAGACTACGCTGTAATATATATACATTTGATTGTATGTGATCATCTTAAACTCTAATTAGCTTATATAGAACACCCTTGGAATGGTGATGGGCTGTTTCGCAGACCTGCGACTTCAATTAACTGCGTAATTTGTTGTATGCACTTTGGCTGCTTCATCCAGATGCGCGGTACTGGGATCTAAAGGCCATCATTTATTCAATCAATATATACAATATATGTATTTTAATTATTGTTTGAGTATGGATGTACATGTTAACTTTACCACGCTTTCCCTTGGTGCTCATATACAGAGGAGGCTTACATGTATCTATACAATACAATACCATCACATTTTGTTAGCAATGCACACATTTCATCTTTCATGAAATTGTTGTGGGATGCTCAGATACATGTTACTTGTATATTATTTTGGTTCCGATTCTCTCAAACTTAAATATTGTTATGCTTTAACCCTTTCACACCCAAGTAACTGGAATGGACTATGCTATGTTACTTTTGCAACCAATCCAATTGTCAAAACATGGTTTTGAGACTAGTCCATTTACGAAAAGTGGGTGTTTTTGTTCTCAAAAATATTAAATTACTCGCAAAAAAGTGCAGATCCTGATGAAACGGCTCTTCACGATATGAATTTACACTGTTTGCCAATACCACTATACAGGCCTGTCGCATTCTTTTATTTTCAAAGTGTTGTTTGGATTAATTAGTGGTCATTTTGGGTAAATAAGAAGGGTTTTGTCTGGGGAGGGGGGGGGGGTTTAAAGCAGGGTTTGTCTGGGGGGGGGGGGATATAGTCAAAATAATGTAGACCCTCATTTGAAATAATATATATGCATGTTCCGAGGTCTAGGGGGGGGGTGTTGTTTATCAGGGGTTTGTCTGGAGGGAATAGAAAAACCATGAAAATAGAGAAGCATAGTACTTCGCTTGACATTCACAAATTAGCATAACTATTTTATTGACATGGGATTGTAGTTATATTATATATTAAAGCAATTTAATAATTTCAATGATTATCCGTAAGTTTATATTTTAAAACCATTTATAACATCAACAATGTTTCAAAGTTTGCAACACAGTAATTTAATTGTTATAGCATAATAATGCATTTAACCCAACTTAATATTTACATAGCAAATATAAATGGTCAAGGGTAGTGATTTCTAAGCTTACTTATTAGACCATATAATTTAAATTAACCTTAAATATGACAAAATCCAAACATATTCAAAACATTAACCCACCCACAATGTATACATTGTGAACGCGACGAAACAGTCCTATAACTTACTAATTAAATAAAAATCAACATAATATTAACATTCACATAATGTAATTTGTATCATAAGACACTTCAACATTCATAATTTTGACTTAAAAAGCCTCCAGTGTTGAAAATACATGCTGTTTTTATATCATGCTCAGCACTGAATTGCCGAGTCAGCCATCTTGGATTTCAACTTCCGGTGTATGAATGGCTTGCTAGCCAGGTAAAACACATCGATTTAGAGCATGAATCCGCTTCAATGTGGCAATAAAGTTGACTAGTATCAAATATATACATATTTATGTGTCAGTTTATATTAAGCCAGATGGCCGCGGCCTGCATGTCGAGCCTGCCGAGGCATTTGATGGTATCAGAGTGTATTTATTTGAGGTTGTATGCCCAATAAGCATACAACGTTTCAAGCAAATCTGACTTACGGTTACAGAGATAGTAGGTATGTGAACACTTTAACTCACATTTTGACAGAATCTTTAACGCAAACTTCTAAGTCATCTGACCTTAACATAGGGGCACAGGGGCCGCATGAGTGGGACACAGAATGAATATATGGATTATGACTAATAAACATATGACGTTTTAAGTCAATGTGACTTAGGACTGCAGAGATATAAGGTATTTACAAATTTAACGCAGATTTCGGAACGCAAACTTCTAAGTCATTTGGCATTGACCTTGTGCACAGGGGCCGCATAAGTCGGATACAGCATGAATATATGGATGATGACTAATAAGTATATGAAGTTTCAAGTCAATGTGACTTAGGACTGCAGAGATATAAAAACTTTAACGAAAGATCAGTATGAAAAAGAAACTTGTTAGTAGTGCAAATCCAGAGCTCCAGACAAGGTGCGTATTGGCGTATTTTAAGCAAGAATTTTAGCTGAATACGCATTGATTATCAAAATTGGGAGTATAAAATGGGCACAGCTATGTGAAAATACGCATTAATTTGCAAATTGGGTAGTGTAAATAATGTCATAAAGTTGAAAATTCACTTAGTTGAGCTGCAAAAAAACAATCAGTGTAGTGCTTTTTGCAGCTCAAACAAGTAAATGTTTAAATTTGTTATATTTGTATCATTTGTTCCCTATGTAGTAATGAAGAAAATCAATAACCTATTTGTAAAGGTAAAATACGCAATGATTTTGAAATCACGGGGCATAGTACGCTTTAGCCGCATAGCTTATCTGGAGCGCTGCCAATCAGTGTGGGTGCCGTAGGATATCAGAACAGGACACGCTTCACAATACTTATATATACATGGATACACACAGTCACACATATGTGGGCGAGTGAAGAAATACATACTGAATAAGTATTTAATGGAGTTTAGTGACTAGTCATCAGTTAATGTTATTTAGGTCCGGCTAGCAGGGCTGAATCACATATAGTTCACCTGTAAGGATTGGGGGGGGGGGGGGGGAGGGGGGGGGGGGGGATATGATCATCTGGTGCCAAGTCTTCACCACACCACAGTCACTTATCCCCACTCCCCACAAGTAATATGATTAGTATTAATGTTGCTATTTCTACCCTTGAATCAGAATATGAAACAACACAATATTGCCACAACAAACCATGCATTTGATGTATTGTTGCTTAACGGCATATCAACAGCTAAGGTCATTACGGCCGGACCAACGGGTTCGATCCATTATGTCACCTGCTGCATTCGGGGAAAATCCCAAAATCTAAACGGAATATTTATATCGAGAACAATATGTATACATGTATATTAGAATCATCTGACATGGTGCCAGGTCCATACCACACTAAAGTCACTTGGCCCCTTACCATAAAAGTAATATAATTACGAATAATTGTAACTCACATAAAGGGCATAACCTCGATTAAACTGTCACATATAAAAATGCCAAATACGTACATGTATGTGAGGGCCAGACCAGGTCTCTAGTCGGGATTGCTTTAAGGACGAACCCCGATCGTTAAATTACCCATCGCATGCCACAACAAAACATATATTCATATATGACCCTGCATACATAAAATTTATTTATAAAATTAGTCACTTTACAAGTGTCATACATTTGGAAAGTATTTGAAGCTCGACATTGACATTTCACATACTACCTACATTACTTCGCTCAACATAATCTGTCGTGCAGAAATAACTGTAGTAAATCAACATGTTGTTATGGTCGGCTAATATGGTAATGTAACTGTGTCAATGTGATGTAGATTATATACATTAATGGCCATTCAAACTGTGGAAACAACGCATGTCTTCACAAATAATACACAGAAAGCGGGAGCTCTAATTGCTGTTTCTGTTGTTCTGACGGGGGTTCATTTATACCGTCATTTCCTATTCCCCATGTAAGCTATGTATATCACCCGTTTTTGTCACAGCTGATATCTACTGCTGGCATATTGTATATATACATAACATTTACGAATGACAATATAATTATAATCACCAGTCCGGTTATGGGCATTACATTTGGAAATTGGTGAACAACCACGCATATATATATGTATGTATGTTTATGTACGTGATATACACGTATATATATATATGTGTGTATATATATATATGTGTCTATGTATATATATGTGTATATATATGTATCTATGTGTGTGTATATTAAACTAGAAATGGACGCTTGTCGACAAGCGCATGTGTATCCCCCTCCCCAGATACACAAGTAGTTTGAAAAAAGGGTGTTCGAGTTATGCTCCGGAGACAAAATCAGTGACGGAAAAACAAAGGGAGATAACTAAATAATTAGTGAGGCAAGAGTTGTCATTCTTGCGGGACACACCTTTAGGGTCGTGGTCTATGCATGTGTGAAGTTTCATGAAAATATTCCAAAGGGTGTTCGAGTTATGCTCCAGACACGAAATCAGTGCAAGAAACAACAAAGGGAGATAAACTAAGAAATTAACGACGCAAGAGTTGTCATTATTACGTGCGACACACCTTTGGGTCGTCTTCTATGCATGTGTGAAGTTTAATAAACTAGAAAATGTGTTCATAGAACACGGATGTCCCACATATCGCTTTGATAATAAATGAGGCCAAATTGCAAGTCAAAATTTTCTTTTACCTGAGCGTTAAAGTTTTTGAAGCACCAAGTATGTGACCTTGACCCTGGGCTTGGCGGGGGCAGGACAAACGTGGATTTGTCACAGGGCGGTAGATGACCATTAGAGCAATGCATATATGAAATATGAAGCTGATCCGTGAAGGAAAACAGAAATTATAAGATATTTACTTGAGCGTTAAAGTATTTGAAGCACTAAGTATATGATGTTAACCCTGGGCTTGGCGGGGGCGGGACGAACGTGGATTTGGCACAGGGCGGTAGATGACCATTATAGCAACGCATATATGAAATATGAAGTTGATCCGTGAATGGAAAGAAAAATGATAAGATATTTACCTGAGCATTAAAGTTTTTGAAGCACCATTTGGCACAGGGCGGTAGAGGACCATTAGAGCAATGCGTATATGAAATATGAAAATGATCCATGAAAGAAAACAGAAATTATAAGATATTTACCCAAGCGTTAATGTTTTTGAAGCACTAAATATGTGACCTTGTCCCTGGGCTTGACGGGGGCAGAACGAACGTGGATTTGGCACAGGGCGGTAGAGGACCATTAGAGCAATGCGTATATGAAATATGAAGCAGATCGGTCGAAGGATGAAGAAATTATGAGACATTTACCCGAGTGTTAAAGTTTTGTGACGGACGGACGGACGGACGGACGGACGGGAGGACGGGACGCACGTTCCTACGAATGAATACTTCTTGGGTTTTTACAGTATAAAAATACCCAACAAGAGTACCCAACACTATCCTAACCATACCCAATAAGATCCCCGTACGCTTACAACAAGTACCCATTCGTGTGGACGGACGGACGGACGGACGGACGGACGGACGGACGGAAAAAGTTTAAAAATTAAAAATAATAATGCTTGCTACTGGAGCCCAGAATTTTTTTTAATAGTCCTATATTTATCTACATATATCTGCACAGGTCCACATAATGCCACAATATTTTCAACACAGTTTACGGAAATGTAATATAATCATTTACCTGTATAAATTACCTGTAAGTGGTCAGTGGTCAGTTGCACATGATAGCAAATGCACAGGTGAATAGTCTGTATATAGCACTTACGACCTTATGCTACTGGACAAAAATTGAAAAATAATTTAAAAAAAAAAATGAAAAAAGAAAATGAAAAAACAAAAATGGAAAATAAAAGTTTAAAAATAATAATGCTTGCTACTGGAGCCCAGATTTTTTTTTAATAGTCCTATATTTATCTACATATATCTGCACAGGTCCACATACTGCCACAATATTGTCAACACAGTTTAGGTAAATGTAATAATTTAGCTGTATAAATTACCTGTAATAAGTTAGTGGTCAATTAAAAAATTGAAAAAGAATGTAAAAAAAAATGGAAAAAAAAATTAAATCAAAAAAAAGAAAAAGAATAATGCTCCCTACTGGAGCCCAGAATATTTTGTAATAGTCCTATATTTATCTACATATCATATATACACAGGTCCACATATTCCCACAATATTTTCAACACATTTTACGGAAATGTAATATAATCATTTACTTGTATAAATTACCTGTAAGTTGCCAGTGGTCAATTGCACATGCTAGCACATGCAAATGTGAATAGTCTGTATATAGCACTTACGACCTTATGGTACTAGACAAAAATTGAAAAATAATTTGAAAAAAAAAATGAAAAAATAAAATTTAAAAAAAAAAAAAAAATAAAAAAAAATAAAAAAAAAAGGTTAAAAATAATAATGCTTGCTATTGGAGATCAGATTTTTTTTTAATAGTCCTATATTTATCTACATATATCTGCACAGGCCCACATAATGCCACAATATTTTCAACACAGTACCCAATGTAGCAATTTACCTGTATAAATTACCTGGTCAACAGTGGTCAAGCACGGGACATCTGCACATGCTAGCCCATGGTTCTCCCAGTTTCTATTGTTCTCTCTACAGGTAAGGAGTACAGAGCACACGAGAAAAGGTGTACAGAGCAGACGAGAAAACAGGTCTTCATGCATTATTGTCCAGTTTGTAGAGTGCGCAAAACAAAAAAGGGAGATAACTGAAAAATTAGCTACGCAAGAGTTGTCATTCTTGTGCGCGACACACCTCCGGGTCGTGGTCTATGCATGTGTGAAGTTTCATAAAAATATTCCAAAGGGTGGTCGAGTTATGCTCCGGACAGGAAATCAGTGAGCGAAAACAAAAAAGGGAGATAACTGAAAAATTAGCTATGCAAGAGTTGTCATTCTTGTGCACGACACACCTTCGGTTCGTGGTCTAATTGAATGTGTTAAGTTTCATAAAAATATTCCAAAGGGTGGTCGAGTTATGGTCAATCAGTACTCGAAACAAAAAAGGAAGATAACTAAAAAATTAGCTATGCAAGAGTTGTCATTCTTGTGCGCGACACAACTTCGGGTCATGGTCTATGCATGTGTGAAGTTTCATGAATATATTCGAAAGGGTGGTGGAGTTATGCTCCGGACACGAAACCATTGCGAGAAACAAAAAAGGTCTATGCATGTGTGCAGTTTCATGAAAATATTCCAAAGGGTGTTCGAGTTATGCTCCGGACAAGAAGTGTCTGCGGCGGACGCGGGCTTGGACCGCGGACGCGCACCGCGGACGCGGACGCGGACGCGGACGCGGCGCGCTGTCAAATCCATAGTATCCCCCGACGGAGTCCGGGGGATACAATAAGTGTATGCTTGTGGCACTATTCTACCAGTTCTAAAAATTGCGAGTGCCCGCTATACAGATATAATCAGTACAAAATAGTTACTTTACTGATAGTGACGCGCCGTGTTTTTATATGCAAATGAGGCACGCTATTTTTTAATTATTTATACTACTTAAATCTGTCACCTGAACAAACATAATTTTCGACAGATTATAAAGAATGATCATTGCACATCAAAAAATAAATACAGATAATAAGTTAGTAAAGTTCGATAACATTTTAAGGAGACAGGGTTATCACCCCTTATAGCGGTGTGGAACTTCTGATAGTGAAGCAATCGACAAAGAATGATAAAATAAACATTTGTTCTCAAGCACTGAAGCACAAATTTTGTAGAAAGTTTAAAACAACTGGATGTGAGACTTGTAATTTTACAAGATGATATATTGTGCCAGCAAACGAGACATATGATGTCATTTCTGCACGAGCGAGATTGTGAAGTTCTACCATATCCAGCCTATTTGTCAGACATAAGACATACACCACACATACATAGTCCATACATTGAACTCTTCGTTACAAGGCGTCCATTGCAGTAACTGAGATGACAGCCAGCCAGACATAGACCACGCAGACACCGTATATACATATAACACATCATTACAAGGCGTCCATTGCAGAAACTAAGATGACAGCTAGTCAGAAATAAACCACGCAGACATAATCCATACATTAAACACATCATTACAAGGTGTTCCCTGCAGTAACTGAGATGACAGCCAGTCAGACATAAACCACACAGACATAGTCCATACATTGAACACATCCTTAGAATGTGTACATTGCAGTAACTGAGATGATTGCCAGTCAGACATAAACCAAACAAGCATAGTGCATTCATTGAACACATCATTACAAGGTGTCCATTGTAATAACTGAGATGACAGCAAGTCAGACATCAACTAGTCAGACATAAACCACACAGACATAGTCCATACATTGAACACATCATTACAAGGTGTCCACTGCAGTAACTGAGATGACAGCCAGTCAGACATAAACCACACATACATAGTCCATACATTGAACACATCATTAGAAGGTGTACATTGCAGTAACTGAGATGATTGCCAGTCAGACATAAACCAAACAAGCATAGTGCATACATTGAACACATCATTACAAGGTGTCCATTGTAATAACTGAGATGACAGCAAGTCAGACATCAACTAGTCAGACATAAACCACACAGACATAGTCCATACATTGAACACATCACTACAGGGTGTCCATTATATTAACTAAGATGACAGCCAGTCAGACATAAACCACACAGACATAGTCCCTACATTGAACACATCATTACAAGGTGTCCACTGCAGTAACTGAGATGACAGCCAGTCAGACATAAACCACACAGACATATTCAATACATTGAACACATCAGTACATGGTGTCCATTGCAGTAACTGAGATGACAGTCAGTCAGACATAAACCACACAGACATAGTCCATACATTGAACACATCATTACAACGTGTCCACTGCAGTAACTGAACTGACAGCTAGTCGGACATAAACCACGCAGACACAATATATACATTGAACACATCGTGGATTTGTCATTGGGCTGTAGTGGACCATTATATCAGTGTGTGTGTGAAATAGCAAGCAGATGAGTGCAAGGAAATATAAATTATAGGACATTTACCTGAGCGTTACGGTTTCGAACACACCAAGTATGTGACCTTTACCAAAGAAAACGAGGCTTATTTGAAAACACAGAGGGCCAGAGAAGCATGGATTTGTCATAGCATGAAAGCGTACCATCAGAGCAATGTGTGTGTGAAATATCCAGCAGACCCATGCAAAGAAATTATAAGACATGTACCTGAGCGTTAAGGTTTCGGGACATACGGACGGATGGTCATACGGGACGTACGGACACAATTCGTGGAGGGGGCATAACTATTTTTTGTTGCCGAAAATATGGTGAAAAAGTATAAGTTTATGAGGTAGAATTGTATTCTTGTTATATTTTTTTTGCAATTTGATCTTGAATTTGACATTGGCATTGCATCAGCTGATCTCATTTCATTATTGGATATCATAGTGGTATGTATGGCAAATACAATAATGGCATAACAAACTAAATCTAATTTTGGCAAGTTCTGTAAAACCCCATATTTAGTTAACAGTCATATGTTCAAAATTGGCGGACATCTTGGACGCCATCTTGAATTTCAGACTGTTGGCACCACTTTCCAAAATGACACCTAGGCCAAAATTACATCACTGTAACATATAAACATTTCAAAACGTTTCCGTCCAATGTCAGAACCAAAATGGTACAATGCAACTGTCTGTGTGTTTCAAAATGGATTTGCTAGAAAACCAGTACAAATATTTGATGAGACTAATTCCAAACAATGCCTTTCTATTCAAATGCAAATTAAAACCATCTAACTTATGTGAATTCTGTCATATGAATGTGGATTCTAATAAGCATATGTTTTGGGAATGCAACGTCATACAACCTTTTTGGTCGGATATTAACCTGCTATTGCAAACAAGTAGGTCAGACTACAATAGTCATTTAACATATGAAAACATATAATTTTGTAGCGTGAGGGTTGACTGCAAAAATAAAACAATGCTTATCAGCTTTTTAATTCTTCTAGCAAAATATTTTATTTTTAAGTGCAAATATGACGAAACGCAACCATCGATAGGCCGTTTTAAAATATATCTGAAGCAAACAATAATAATAGAAGAGACTATTGCCACTATCAAGGATAAACTAGATATTTTCCATTCAAAACGGAGTAACTTTATGGAAATTAATACGTAAACATTCACCTGCTATGTATATCAATATACCTATATCAGCACAGAACATGAAATAGACGTCCATTCCTATAATTTATTTGGTTATAACATTTTGATAACCTTTTTTCACTCATTTCTTTTTTTCTCATAAAAATACACGACCTATAACAGTCTCATTGCCCAAACACCCTATAAAACCCCTATTATTTATTTAAAAAACTCAATGTTACATGTAGACAAGCATCAATACGTTATTATTCAGACTGTTCATTGAAATGTAGCCATGCGTATGAACTGACATATATATGGGCCGCGTCATGCGAATACCGGGCTTAATGACAAAAAAAGTCATTTTTCACTTTTTTGCATATTCTGAATACCGCATCTTTTAAAAGTAATATACCACAAAAAATATCAATGTATCTCAATTATTGTTCATGTTACATGCATTTTTGTAACACGTGGTAGAATCGCAAACGACGTTTTAGCTCAATGACGTCGCAATTACAACGTTAACATTAACGGGCGACTTCAACGTCAACGTTTAAGCGTAATGGAGTAGTAAACGAATAGGCCTGCCATGTCGGTTGATTTTAAGTAGTGTATGTATAATTGTATACTATTAGTGAATAATTGACAAACGACACGTAATCTTGGGCAAAGTCAACATTATATTGTGTGTACTTTTTGCACAACTACGAACGCCAAAAATATATGAGCCGTGCGTGCGAAACCCGGGCTTAATGACAACATTTTCAGTTTTAGGCCAAGACAAAGTATGAAAATAATGTTTATGGCTCGTGTTGCAGTTGCTAATGTAACGTTATGTTTTGGATTGCGGCCCAAGTAACGTTATTTCGTATGAATAATTTTCAAATAAGGCAGAGTGAGGCGTTTCCCTCTTGTTTGCTGCTGTCTGACTATTTTGGGGAATAATAGCGACATCATTTAACATTTCGTATGCGACCACATATTTTAAAGTAGACAGTAGGCCGCTTATAACATTAACTTTGTGACAAAACACGATACCGGGCAGATTTGGTAGCGTGATACCTTATAATTGTCGCCGTGTATCTTTCTTGAGCATCGCATTACCATCGCATGATATACATTATTATGCATTCAAGTGATAAAGTGATGATTTGATACTACACAAGCACTTTCGACTACAAAAGCAAGTTTATGACCATCACATTTCCAATTAATATGTTGATGCATTTATTTTAAATTCAATACATACCCCGGATATTTATGTCATTATATAGCTGCGTGTCTACCTTCATTTATGATAAAATGAGTGGCATTAAATGGCATATCATTCGCTAAGTACTGGATATAATTGTTCAAAAGTCTCAATTTACCAAGATAATATATCGTAATATCGTTGGCATACACTAGGTTGTTCATATTTAAGATTATTTAGGAATCAAAGTGCAGTGTAAGCGAATACTTCGCTGATATGTAGCCAGTTACATTATCAGTTCACCATTTTGAATTCATAAGGACAACCGACGGAAAAGAGTAAAAATGTCAAAGAACAACAGTTAGGCGACAATGTACAGCGCCTGAAGCAATTCTAAATCATTGATGCTGCGAGGAAATCGTGCAAGTATCCTTGCTATAATATTTTTGTCACGACACCATGGCCATAACGTCAAACATGTATTCACGTTCAATGACGTCACAAGTACGTGACGTCAAGTCATGACGTCATAATATGTGTACCGATGTACAAGGTATCGCGTCTCATATTAGTGAAAGTTTCAGTAAGTTATCATTTTCCGTTTTCTGTTCACACTTAATGTTAACTGACACCAGTAAACGTAAATGGGAGGGCAAACTGTGAACTTTTACGGTGACGCTAGACAATTTGAAACGTCGTTTTTCCGACATCGTTTACCGCTTTTCATGACGTTGTCATTAAGCCCGGTTTTCGTATGGCACGGCCCATATGTACTTTGTTCATTGAATTGTTTGTATATCTTGTGTTTGTACATGTACATGTAGAAAAGAGAATAAAAAGCATTTAATAACAACAAAAAAAACCATAGGGGACACATCAGCCTCCCATGTCCTCCCAAGTCAATACTGATTTAATTTCATTAAATACGTTTAAGTCGTACTTAAATCCAAAGAACGAAGAGGGTGACATTTAATGTCCCAGAGATGTGGCGTCAATAATGAAACCTAACGGAACCTTGGTGATGTGTCCCTTTGACACAGTATTTTGACATATGTCACGAGACCTACAAAACCGTGTAATGTCACTGCCCACGCCTGGCCAATAACATTATGATAACACTCGATCAGTTGTCTTCTTAACCCCTAAATGGCCCGCCATGATTGATTCATGTTCCACTTTCATCACGGTAGTCCTGAGTGTTTTTGGGACTACCAGCTGATGGTACATCCTACCTGACCCTATCGATTCGAAATTACGATACAACAAGTCTTTTCGGTATGCGAATTTCGATTTGTTTCCGTTCTTACTTGACCGTACCGTTCCGTCTTTTGCGTTATTTCGAACCGACGTCAATTTGACGTCATGTGCCTGCGCCTCTTTGAATTCATCGCGTGATACGTTCGCGATTGCGGTAGGGACTTTGAGGGTCTTATATGATTCGTCTCGGGCTGTCGTTTGTGACCTAGTTTCAACTGCGCACGATTTTGCGCCTCTAAAATCGGATATCACTGGCAATTCGGACCCATCTACATTACCTATGGTAACATCATACATTGTATCTGTCATGCAAAGGGCTTCTACTTGACCTTTGAAAAAAGGTGTATTTAGATCTACCCGGGCGGTAGGAATTCC
This sequence comes from Conchocele bisecta, assembly GCA_029237695.1. Classification (NCBI taxonomy): domain Eukaryota; kingdom Metazoa; phylum Mollusca; class Bivalvia; order Lucinida; family Thyasiridae; genus Conchocele; species Conchocele bisecta. The sequence continues at coordinate 97,480,180 of CM055270.1, forward strand.
ACTAATTTTGTTCCTATTCACCAGCATGCATGTTGAAACTTTCCTTAAAAACTGATCTGGTTGTACTAAACTTTCCCTGACGACCATCCCGGTACACCCAGTATCTCGCATTAATGTGACCTTTTTCCCATTTAATGTGCCCTCTGCTACGGGTAGCCTATCCATACCAAATGTACATCCGTTAATCAACTCCGGCAATATCTCGCTACCTGAACATACAATAGTGGTGTCGGTATCAACCATACATACATTTCTTTGGTTTTCCCCCGGTTGTTCGGTGTTTTGCCATCTACCTCTACCTCTGCCTCTAGTGTGCCTTCGACTTCTACCTCTAGTTCTACCCCTGTACCGACCTCTCTGTTCTTTATCTGCAAAACTTACATGTTTCTCTTCCTCGACTGCTGCTGTTTTGTAAGCTGAGGACCGGTCACGTTTAGGACAATCGTAGGACATGTGACCTTCTTTGTCACAATGGTAACATGTCCCGTGATGCCTATCATAGCCGTTCCTGCTGGTACTTCTGTCATAACTGCCTCTACTCGGGCTTCTATCATAACTACCCCTACTTGGGCTTCTATTTTGGTATATATTCTGATATCTGTCCCTATCTCGACTCCTATCTCTGGATCGATTATCTGCACTACTTACCTTGCGCCTCTGGTTATCTACTGACCTGTACTCAATTCTGTTGCTAGTACTGTTCCTCTGAACTACATACTTGCTACCTCCTCTAGCTTCTGCAAAGTAATATGCCTGAAGATCTGATCTATCGAGTCAATTTTTTCTCTTTGAGAAATAAGTAGAGCTCACGACTGCATATACTTAACATCTGATCTCTGATCATGTAGTCTAGTACTCCTTCATATATTCTATTCACCTTACCTAACTCAAACCATCTATCTAAATAGTTCTTTGACCGACTGACATATTGCACAAATGATTCACTGTGATCAGGTTTGGTGTTTTTGAACATGCGTCTGAACCCATCTTCCCTTAGATCAAAACATTTCAACAATGCGGATTTCAACTTATCATAGTCAATAGCATCATCAATAGGTAGTCTAGAATATACATCTAATGCCTTGCCCTTCAATAAAGCACTCAAGTGTAGTGACCACTTATCTCTCCCCCACCTTTGAATTGCTGCGTACCGCTCAAATCTAGCTAAGTAGCTATCCATGTTGTCATTATTCTGATCAAAATGTGGCAGCTTCGGACCGAATGCTCTGCCATAATCCACTCCTACTCCACCCCTTTCTACTTTTGCCATTTCTACCTGGTCTAGTTCTCGCAATTTAAATTCTAGTGCTAACTGTGCTTCATTGGCTAACCGATGTGCTTCTTTATCTAACCGCGCATCATCTAATCTATCTTTCTCCATCTGTCGCTCAACTTCCTTAGCTAACTGCTCAGCATCTAACCTATCTTTCTCCATCTGTTGCTCACCTGCTAACTTATCTTTCTCAGCCTGTCGCTCAACCTCCTTAGCCAACTGCTCAGCATCTAACCTATCTTTCTCCATCTGTCGCTCAACCTCTTTAGCCAACCGCTCAGCATCTAACCTATATTTCTCCGACTGCCTAGCCTCTAGTCTTTCCTGTCTTTCTCTCTCCTGCTCTTCTTTTACAAAGGCCCTTAACTCTGAATCTGCTAGCCCTAAGCTTTTGCCTATCTCCATTAGCTCCTTAATGGACGACATTCTCACTCTCAACTCAACTCCGGATTATCGATTTACACGCTTTACCCGACGGTACACACGGTCTTTAGCACTCAAATCACTTGGTGATTTGTGCGAGTCTCTTGCTTCACGTCTATAAGGTTAAGGTAAATCAATCCGGTCTCTACTCCTAACGACGGTATAAGTTTCTCAATTCGGGTAAGTCAATCCGGTATATGTATGGTCTAATGTAATGGTATATTTACAATTCCCCCTCTATGGTACTGGACACAAATATTGGGGACTGGTTATAGACACCTGGCAGGGGATATAGTATTGTTCATACACAATCTAATAGTGGTAGTAATCTCGCCTCAGATATAGAAGTGTCTAGTGATAACCTAGAACACCCGCTGTGCCATCATCACAGGGAGGTACAGTTCAACAAATCCAAAGTTACAATGACCCTTACATCGACTATCTCACAAGATCGTCTCAACTCTACACTTCTGTACCTAGGTAGTCAAATCATGTATGTGGTGATGTATTAGTGCCTAAGTGTTGGAGGGCATCTTACCTTAACTCCCAAGGCAACCAAATACAAGATTGAATTTTGACGACATTAGGGGTACAGCTATTCTAGCCTCCTTACTTCAACTGCTTTGAAGAAACTGATTATAAAAGAGGAAACAAACCCCACTTCTGACACCATTGTCAAGGTCATTACCAAGGTCGGGAATGATCGAGACAAATTGTCTCCCCTATTATCATATGAACCAAGTATACTTCAATTGTTATGACGTTATGGCCAATATAGCTTGATCTGACGAACAAAAAGTGGTAACAATGCAGTTGAAGTGTAAGGGATAGGCTAGAGTAGATAAGTACACGTAGTCACTTAATCACTTATAATGTACACTATATTACATGGGAAACACACAGGAATACATGATACATTGATATGCGAACATCACTGTACTGTGCATGATACCATTCAATTACAAGGTTGTAAGCCAATCGACTGTTATACTTTAACGCAACTTAAAAGCTATTGACGAATAAACTCAGTATGTGGTATCTCAATGGTCCCGTAGTGGACAATAGTATGAATGCACAAGTACTTTGATGATCGCTAATCAAAGTGAAATAACATACAAGTATAACATGGCAGAACGAACATTGGAGGACAAATGACAATCATCTGAGCTACCCCAGTGCTGGCGTATCTCAATACATAGTGGTAACCTCTGAGTATTCAAGGTCCCAAGGTCTGCCTCACCCGCAGTATGAGGTCTAGTCACCAATATGGCTATTATCCAACTTCAAGTGGATTAATCCATAATCAATATATGTAGTCTTACTACAATCCCTTAGCCATGATATGCCATGATAGGAGTATTACCATACACTATCAAAGTATACATATGTATTGCCTATGCAATATATTTCCAAAGTATGAATGTCAAAGCCAAAGCGGGATGTGGTTACATCACATGATAGTCAATAATGATAATGTTCCGGAAGCTGGTACCGGAAGTAAAGTTCCACAGGTAGTATTATTTCCGGAAATGGTGGACCAGATGTAAAGTTCCTATGGTATCACTCGACTGTAGCAACCCGGATGTAAAGTATCCATGGTGAATCAATGGGTTGTAATACCGGAATTGGTAGACCGGATGTAAAGTTCCGATATAATACAAATGGCGATTATCACGTTGGCTAAGACGCCAGGAAAAGTTTCACTTAGGTGACATTCAACTCGGTGGTAGTATAATGATATGCTATGTGTGTATGGCGTTACACTTCACTAATCTATAGCTGTGACTGTCTGCTGTACGCGATGTAGCTATCACACACTGCTCTATACAGGCCTGTACCCGGAGCTGCTACACACACTGCGCCAGACAGACGTACGGACACTCGGACGACCTGATAAACTCTGCACTGATCTGGGGTCTGCCCTCAACGAGTGGACCAAAAAAAACGTCCAATGTTGCTCGCTGGAGCGATCTCAAGAGGCTACAAAATGAAATGAGCCTCCAATTACTGGACGAATACGCACAGACAGACAGACAGGATGCACAACGGACTAAAACGGGAATCGAACAACGGCAAATCACAGCTGAAATAAAATGTTGTAGGTACATACCAAAATCCTCCGTGTCACTGGTGAATACAGTAGTATCCTTCTGTTACCAGAAAATATGTGTCCCACCAACACAGTGTGAGACATCGCTTATATACGCACCAGTGAAACCATGCACGGAATAATGAATATGCTTACCCCTCGTTCGACATCTCACGTAAATACTACAAAACCATGGCTTTTGCCATTTCACCCGTGGGTTATATTTGGCATAAATATATGTTCCCACGCCATAAATTCAACCAAACTAGTGTACAGCCCTCGCGGAATAAATACCATCCAACATGGTATATCCCACACTACCCTAATTCTGCACACTATAGACCCAGATCTCATAATCCGAAATCTACTCGACTGGTCTCGACAATGCGAAGGTCGCTTTTTGGCCCCGCCAAACCCCTCCATATCGGTCCTACGGGCTGTACACTCAAATGAGAGTGTAGCACATACTAAACTCAAATATCGTGGTCATTTACGGAAATATCACGACAAAAAGCATCACCAGTATGGGATCTGATATATCCGTGTTGGCCAGTACCAGACTATGCTGAAACACTAACCCGTAGCATACATAACAGGGCAGACATGGTATGGTCTGCGCTATATACTGGCTTCAACTACAGAAGGTCCCTTATCTGGTGAACAACTGACACGCGGACAAACTCGGCTGGCACGGATAGTGGACATCCGTAATACTAAAAGGGGTCTTTTCCGTAGCGAAACCAGCACACGCAGTCAACGAGTTCTCTACCACACACATGCGTAGTCTGTGGCAAATATGGCGTGACATCAGTAAAACATTGCTCATAAAATAGACGTATATTTAAATCCGCAAAAAGGACACGCATAAACGTATTTCCACCAATACAACATAAGCCCCGTTATTACACGCACATTGTAAATGGCAAATGTACATGCTAAATCACAGGTATGTAAAAATCACAGGTGTGTGAAATCACAGGTATGTGGAATCACAGGTATGTGAAATCAATAATACGCACAACAATACAAAACAGTACCACACATCACAAATATACAATTATACGAAAAATCCGGAATGTACAAGAATGCACGTGTCACGCGACAGTAAACCTAACTACATTTTATGAACAAGTTCATAGTGACTAATGCTTGTTCCAGTACGAACATCTATTGTTTGGAGTCGAACAAACTTGAAAATTTCGTATGTGTGTTTATGTGACATACTTACCCATGTTGTTGTGACATGTTGTGACCACAGTTGACTGAACAATAATCGCATGTCAGTATCGTTTCTAGTATAAGAGTAATTTATATTTGAAACTTGATAATAATGTAATTTTTCTGGTACCTGTGGTTGTGACGCACTAACCCGTGTTGTTGTGGCATTAAGTGATACATGTATCTAACCCGTGTTGTTGTGACATTATGAAACTCGATGGTCGGTAAATCCGGCAAATGTTTCCTGATGACGCCTGGATTGAAGTTCGAAGTCATTGACCCTGGGTATCGGTGTAGTAAATAGTGGTAAATGTGTATATGAAGTTTCACATCATAATCTCAATGGGTAACTGAGATAACGTCTGGAAAGGTTTAAATCAATGTTTTGTTTATTAGTCACAATAAATGTTTGGATGCTAATTTGAATTGATTTGAATTGAATTTTAACGTACATGTAACACTTTAACAAAATATTAAAAGTAATTTGACCTTGGGCTCATAAGATAGGGTATACAATGAACATATGGATGGTGATCACTGCGTAATTGAAGTTTCAAGTTGATACAGCAAGCGGTCACAGAGATAGCAATTTGACAAAATTTTAACGTAAGCTTCAACCAACAAAATGTCATTTGACGTTGACCTTGGCTCATGGGCAGCATGGGTATGATGCACAATGAAAATATGAATGGTGATCAATGTGTATGTGAAGTTTCAAGTTTATATCCCAAGCAGGCATAGAGATATAGCAATTGGAATAACTTTAACGTAACATTCGGAGGGCGGACAGTGGACGCCGGGCAAAGCGGTAACTATATGCTCCCCCGAAGGTATTTGTTTCGAAGAGCATAATAATACTATAACCCGTATAGTTGTGACACATTGTGGCATAGTAACACGTGTTATTGTGACATTATGTGACACACTAACCCGTGTTGTTGTGACAGACCACCCCGGCGTCCTCGGAGTGATCGCAGTCGTGATTGCCCAATCCCATGTGTTCACACTGCAGCAGTGAGGCCTCCGTGCCCGCACACCTCACGTTGTCTAGGTATATATCGCCCGTCCCCGCCCCGTACAGCGATTCTTCCTGTATATGATACAATTATACTTACTACAAGTCAATATTTCGCTAGAACATTTTTATGCAGTGAGACGTCTCTAAACCGGACACAGTGGGGGTCCCCAGGGTATCCGGCTTATAGATGTTCCATTGTAATACAGATACGAGAAGAAGGGGACACACGTTTTGTGAAATGCGACCCTTAACAAACTAGTCCGCCCGACATACCATGAAGGGACTCGGAAATGGCGTGTATACAATAGATTGCATAGAAATCAAGAAATGGCATCGTTACATGAAGCTAATACCCACGCTGGCAGCCTTGCTAATAAAACGAAAGAAATGGAAAAAAAGTTAATATGTTTGCCTTACAAATAAGGTGAACGCCGGAGAGTTCCCAAAAGGTGTTCAGTTTATAGAGATTACACTGGAAACGTATACGTACACCCCAGACGTAGCCAAGCTGTCGACAGGCCACTGTGGCCGCCATATTATTCCAGAGATCGTCACATACTGTCCCCCACGCGGATGAGTTGGACAGTCGCACTTCTAGCCGCCCGGAATATGGCGTCGGTCCATTAGCCAGTCGAACGTCGAGTTCTGTCACTAGAAACCGTCATGCATGTGAGTATCATCGCTTGATGGGCATTATTGAATTATTAGTTGATTGAATCTGGTTTTTTGTCCCTTCAACAGCAAGGTCGTGAATACACGGGACTATTGCTACTCACGAGAATATTTCAAATTACAATACTTTTCCAGCACTGCATCCACAATATCCCTATCCAGTGGCAGACGCTCTTAATACCATACGCATGAGCACATGGTTAGATAATCCCCACCTCTGATCAACATATTTATCCGGTAACGTAATCTGTATTGACCGAATACGTACTGACTGATAACATAATGTCGTATCAGGTATTGACCTGAAGTGAATATCCTTGTTACAACGAATTTACAACTTGCCGGATAAACTTGATATCAAAAGACAGTAACGTGCCTGGTATTTTCCCCTTGCGTCACCGATCATGGCAAATGCAGATTAACTACTGTACATTTCGGACCTGGTGTTGATCAGTAAGGAGTTTTTGTTAGTTATGATATACTTATCCTATTTCACAAAATCTACAACGTTCAATGGAAATAGTTTGGGTGAAATTAATCATTGCGTTCCCTAACACTAGTCGTGTATATGTCTGGGTTGTTGTTGTTGTTGTTGTTGTTGTTGTGGAGAGATCATGCATGTACTTTCATGTGTTACATAAAATGGTAAATTTACAGTACATTAACGCATTAGATGTAATAAAATGAGTTGTTATATTGCGTAGGCTGATAAAACATACCAGTTTAAATGATATACAATGGATGATGCAATGCATGTGATCTATCATTTAAGCTGATTTCATTGTCTCGTTTCCTGTGAAGTCAATCAGATAACTCGTTCTATTTGTAATTTATTAAGTCTGTAATCCAAGCAATATTAATGTCTACGCTAGTTTATAGACCAATGAAAGAACAGCATTTCATCTCAATTAATCGCATATTGCGACGCTATTGCCAATATTGTGGTCATATCTACTGGTGACGAACCGCGACGCCTACCTGTGGGTGCTTACTGTGCGAATATCCAGAGCCTGGGAACGTCTATATATAGCGAGCCTCGTTCCGGGAGCTCACTTCAAGTATTCACGATATAGCCTACGAACTCTGGATTTATAACAAACGTTTGTGTATCGACTACATCGAAAACTCTACGACGCCATCCAGTACGCAAGGCACATTGGTGTTACCTGCAGAGACCGTAGACGGTAAGCAGACAATAATGGCGCTGCGACTAAACCGTACCTAGCGGTATTTCCAGTTTGAAAAACTGACATTTTTCTGGAAATAATTTCCGACATATCGGGGATTCCCTGTCATAAATTCTGACATTTCCAGATAGTTCCAGATATTAATTTTATGACAGTATCGCGGAGCTACTGTGTTCATTCAGGTAAAAAGCATTTGCATTATTGCTGGATATTTCTCCGTGAGAAAATATTTCCATTGTTGGTTGCAATATTAATTGTTGACAAAATGACATAAGCGGCAATGAAATTCTACGCATGTTTGTAACACGGTATATATATACATGCTCATTTACCATGCATCCCTGTTTCACGCTTGGAAATTCAAATTGTACGCCGGTTTTATTACTAGACACGGATTAATTTTGAATTTATGAGCATTTGAGAGGGAGTTGATTTGACCCAGCCCCAGATGAAAAACTACCCAAATTGTTCCAAGCCAAACTGGGTCAATGTCAAGGCAAAGTTAAAATTTTACTGGTTGCAAGTTACGGAGCTGTCACTAGCAGCCAAATCCAGCATTCAACTGGCGAAAATGTAATATTTCATGTTCTAGACAGGCATTGATAAAGGGCGTTGTCGATATTGAAGTATTGAATTAGATGCCAGCAGTGTTGTCTAGTTTATTTTGGGAATACGGGACCACGAAGAAAACATAATTTCAGAATACACTGTCTCAATTGCGAGATAATTGTGTATACATGAATACAGTTTATTTTGGGAATACGGGACCACGAAGAAAACATAATTTGAGAATACACTGTCTCTGTCTCAATTGAGAGATAATTGTGTATACTTGAATACAGTTTATTTTGGGAATACGGGACCACGAAGAAAACATAATTTGAGAATACACTGTCTCAATTGCGAGATAATTGTGTATACTTGAATACAGTTTATTTCGGGATTACGGACACAGTTTCAGAATACACTGTCTCAATTGCGAGATAATTGTGTAAATTTTGATTGTATGACTACAAAGACATCAAAGAAATAGGAACATCCAATAATTACTTTATTTATCTATTTAATTTGGTTACAAACTTGTGGTGGTCATTTCCAAAATTGTAGTTTGTCATTTCCGTAATTTATTTAAACATTAAACAGCGTCATATTACACGCTGATTCAATTGACTTTGTACTTTCGTAGTACATATTAATCATTTAGCTGGAACTGACTCTAATATTTCATTATTTTATTAATTATTTTTTTTTTAAATGGTAGTTTGTTAAATAGTAACTACCGTCCCAATACTCCCTCTTTCAATTGACCTTAGGGACAATATCAATAAGCAACATGGCTGACTCAGGCCCAGAGAGAATCCATGTAGACTTGGCATCTGCAGAAGACTTTTTGGCCCTTCCCGGCCTTGGCGCCAAATTGGTTCAATCAATCTTAGAAATTAGGCGTATAAATGAGGGGACAATTTCTAGGGCACAATTCTTGGCCATACCGCATATGCGCACAAGTCCAGAACTGTGGAATTACTTGGAGTTTGACGAAATGGACAATGAGGACAATGAGGATTATCAGACTTCTTCGCACAGTCAAGAGCATCGTCCTGAGGCAGACGCAATTGGCAGAATTGCAGATGCTATTGATAATGCTGATCTTAAGGGCCCTCCTCCAGACTACTTGCGCAAACCATCAACGTTTGGGTTTGGGGGGGGGGGCGGGGGCTAAACCCAAATCTCGTGACCGGGATAGAAAAAACACAGATCAACCACACCCGGGAATGTACATGCCATTTCCCTACCCTCCCTGGTTTGCAAATCAAATGGAAGCAATGGAGACTATGGCGAGTATGTCCAATCCTAATGCACCTTATCCTTGGGGGCAGCAACAACGATCATCGCGACAACGTTCACCATCACCACCACGGCAACGAACAACGATGAGGCCTGTCAATCGAGATAAGGAGCGTACCGAGCACTCTAGGCTTCCAAATTTTCCCAAGTCTTTTAACTACAATGGTGTGGGGAGCTGGCAGGGATTTGTCACCAAATTTGACAAGCTTAGCCGGATGCATGGGTGGTCGGATCAAGACAAAGTAGACCACGTCTGCTGGTGTCTTGAGGGGAAGGCAAGCGACGTCTATGCTTTGGTAATGGAGAACAGCTATCAGCTGACATTCGCTGAACTGAAGGCGAAAATGGAAAGACGATTCGGGACCAGGGAATTGAAGGAAACCACCATGATATCCTTCAATAGTGCACGCCAGCAATCTGAGGAGACATTGGATGACTGGGCAGATAGGCTTTTGTCAATTAAAGCACACCATGGCCTACCAGATCATCACATGGTTCAACAAACCATTCACAGATTCTGCCATGGTGCACTGAATAGGGAGGCGGGTGAGAGTGTGGCTAATGTTCGCCCAATTAGCCTAGAAGATGCTATTGAACGTATGAAATGGGCAATTCATACGCGCACACTAATGTATGGGAAGTACAGGGACAAGGACTCTGTCAGACTAGTTTCAGAAGAAGTTCACATCACTGCAGTGTGACTCTCTCCGTCGAGTCGAGGGTCTCGTCAGAGACGGAGATTGTTCTGAATTCCCAGGTGTCGACTACGCCAGCGGTCTCGCGACGTCAACCACAGGCCCGTCTGGAGGTTAGTTCGCATCACAGCGGTGCATCTCCTTCACTCGGGTCGAGGGTGGTGTCGCAGACGTTCCACCGGAAGCGCCCAGACATGGTCAACCTGTCCATTACGACCAATCGGAATGAGGAGGATCGCACAGTGGCTAACCCGTCTCGCTCCCGGAGTGATCAGGCTTGTCCATTCTCGGTCACGTGCACAAACATATACAGCAAACGTCGCCACGTGATGATGAGCCACCTGCCAGCTCGATTTCGGAGTGCCCGTCTAGACAATCCAGACTATCACCTGGCATTGCTGGCTCATTGGCGGATACTCATCTCTATCGACTGTAACCACTTATCACACTCCTCGTCCCAGTCCGTCGATCCGTAACCACAGAGTCAGTGTATATCCAGCCCTGAGAAGGGAACCGATTACATTGAACTCTTAGAGATACGGACTGTCATTACTTCCAACCAACACCAGAGTTTATGGTATGTCCAGCCTTGTTAAAGGTACAGACTACATTGAACTCTTAGATATACGGACAGTCATTACTCCAACTACAACCCGTGTTTATGGTATGTCCAGCCCTGCGAAGGGAACAGGCTACATTGAACTCTCCAAGGATATCCCATGGTATATCCAGCTTTGCGAAGAGAATAGACTACTCTGGTACACCGGTTGGAACGACTATGTGCGTCCTAGATCTTTTAGATTGGGAAGGAGTGTGGTAATATATACTGGTGACGAACCGCGACGCCTACCTGTGGGTGCTTACCGTGCGAATACCCAGAGCCTGGGAACGTCTATATATATAGCGAGCCTCGTTCCGGGAGCTCACTTCAAGTCTTCACGATATAGCCTACGAACTCTGGATTTATAACAAACCGTTGTGTATCGACTACATCGAAGACTCTACGAAGCCATCAAGTACGCAAGGCACATTGGTGTTACCTACAGAGACCGTAGACGGTAAGCAGACAATACTATCCATTAAATTAATAAATAAATGTTCATCGGTCATATTTACAACTGAGTTTACGCCTTGTTGTCATCAGTTCACGAGACGCAAAACATACTACCGCACACACACGCGCTCACTTCGTGTCACACCGCCAATCAAATGCTAGTATAGCGATTCGAAATGCGTTTAGGGGCGGAGCGTTCGCCTATTGATTTTTTATTTCACATATCACAATATTTAATCCCAGTCAGTTACATATTTCATGTACCAGATTTAATGGCTAACTGTTCGACAACAAATAGACAACAACTACTCGGAAAGGAGACTGCATTATAGTATTGGGTAATTATAAGAACGAATGTAAATGTATGTTATTGTTCATATATTGGACTGTTAAGGAACTAATGCTGCGGTCGCTAGCTCTCCCTCGTATTTAAGTCCTTGCAAATTCAATATGTGAATACTAACGTATACATATAAGTCCATAATGAACGTGATATTGTTTGTTTTGTACACGCGCCGGTGCAAATTAACATGTAGCCAAGACAATCAGAACACATTAGGACTGTACGTCGAGGAAACAAATTCGAGACAGAAAATAGTGTAAGTACATTATTTTCATAATGCTGAAAGTTCACATACAGACAAGTTGTTCCATTGGGTAGTGGATGGTTACAAAATATATAGACCACGTGATCAATTGCAGTGTCTGGTTCCGTTTGTATGACATAATGCAACACAATTTGGGACAGTTTACTGTCTGTTTCACGAAATCTGCCCAACTTTTACGGCTATATAAACAATGCAAAAACAGTAAGTAATCCGATAATATTATATTAAAGTAAAATTTAAGAATGAGCCTTCTATTTATTTGATTTGTCTATGGGAATTTAACATGCGGGAAAGGGAGGTGGAGGAGCTGTGGGAGGAGTCAGAAAACGAAAACATTCGAAATTGACACCGAAACCACGCTGTATAGCTTGGAAATAATCTAATTAAGAAAACAAAAGTTCAATTTTGAAAATCGGACTAGTAATTCTGAAATTCTAAAATATTCCTCATGTTAAATCCCCATACTAGACATATTCACTCTGTGATGTCTATGGGGATTTAACATGGCGAAATTGTTTTTTTCGCAAAAAAAAAAATCAATAACAATAAGGCTCAGTCTTAAATTTTCCTTTAATTTAATATTATCGAAATAAATATAATGTTTTTTGAATTGTTCAGTTGATGTAGCCGTAAAATTTGGGCAGCTTTCATGAAACAGACAGTAGCGTATGTTTATAGCCAACGACTACAAAGCTGTGTATTAATGAGACACGCCATGTGATTTTGTACATAATAAGAATATGTGCGATGTTTTATCATTACTTTCTGCAAATGACGTCGAAAGCTGATGAAAGTGTCATCGCTATGAAAATTCCGTCAACTTTCGACGTCATTTACGGAAAATATGGTATATTTTGAATATTTTCCATGATATCTAGCACATGTTCGTAGGTAAAAAATCACATGGCGTGTCCCATTTTACCATGTTTATAGTTTGATGTCGAGAGTCAACAATAAACATGCTGTACATGCACGTACATATACGCACGCAACTGCGGTAATTTTGTTAATACAAACCAGAGAGTCGGGTTTATTTGGTGCTTACGTCCGTGTAATGCGCCTATGCACAACAAGCTGAGTTAATCTGGTCAATATGTCAATGTTTTTGTGCATATATTGCCAATATCATCTCAACCAGTTTGATTGGCTGTGCCTGAGCTGTAATACAGCACAGACTTAGCCAATCAAGTGTATTACTTTCAAAACACAGTATTAAAGGATGTTGTAAGAAACTCATTTACAAATAATTACAAGATGAGCGCATGCTGTGGTTTATGTTAAGCGTATTGTACATGTTGCACTAAATTAAAATTAGAACATTCAGCACTGCAAGGTGGCATCCTGATCTAGTACCAGGCACCAACTCACTTGACTGGAGGCGTGAATCCACAAATGATTCAAGTTGATACTTGTACAGTGGAACCTCTCTAAACAGGACATAGAGAAAAGTGAGGGATGGAAATTGTGATATGTTTCATTGCGAATTATCTCCTATGTTACTGCCTGTTCATGATCACAAAGCAGTCATATGCCGGTTTTACAGTGGTACCTCTCTAAACAGGACACCATGTGGACCTCCCAGGCTCTCCGGATTATAGAGGTTCCACTGTATATTAATCATTCAGGCTGATTGTTCGCTAACCGTAATATAAACATATTTATTATATAACCTTACAACATTCACTTACCTTAAAGGTACATACCCACTTGTGTATATATTTCACCAGTTGTAAAGATTATGAGTCACCGCTATACAGATATAATAATTTTGTAATGTTTATTTTCCTCATAGAGACTCGCGGTGGTATCATGCTATTTTCATATGCAAATGAGGGCATGATATGTTTTAGTATTTATACTAATTAAATGCGTCACATGAACAAATATTATTTTATACAGATTACACAAAGTACTACCATTGCGCATCGAAAAATAAATACAAAGAATAAATAGTAATGTCCGTTAACATTTTAAGGAAACACGGTTATTGCCGATGATATCAGTGTCGAAATTTAGGTATGATATAAAATGTATAATAATGGCAATCAATGCGTAGGGTAATGGTGAATTAATGTTTATTTTGCCAGAAAATGTCTCAGATGATGTATCATGTAGTGTCTACTGAATGGGCATGTTCCTTTAAAACTGCACATATAATGTACCTCTTAAATATGCTTGGTTTCAAATTCATACCGTCTCGTCGCGATGTGTTATTTAAAAAACTGTTTAGTGGCGTGTCTAATTTTACTATAATACACTACTAGATGACCGCGGCCTGCATGTCGCACCCGTCGAGGCATTTGATAGTACTAAAAAACCTTTAGGGCAAAACTACTTTAACCCGTACGCATATTACCCATGTGAAGTTTGAAGTTAATCTATGAAGCGGTGCAGAGATACATGTATAGTATACGTAAAACCTTGTTTTGAATGAAAATATGGATCACGATAAACACACATGTGAAGTTTGAAGTTAATCGGTGACGCGGTGTCAGCGATATAGCGTAGTTAAACACATTAACGCAAACTCTGACGCACGTACGCCAATGTACCGACTATATCGCGAGGTCCACAAGCGGCTGCGATAAAAAGCATGTACGCCGCTAAACACGGTTTTACATAATACATCATGGCGAGGCGATATGAATTTGAAACAAAACATATTTAAGAACTTTTTATTTTATATGCTATTGACGAATAAAACTCGAATAGAGAAGACAAAACGGTGACACGTGACCATGGATGATCAGTAATCGACTATCAAGCGTCGCGTGACACGAATCAATCACGATAATTATGTTTATTAACCATTATAATGCGAGAAACGTAAGTTGTCGACTGAGGTTGTATGTTATTTTCAATATAAAACATGTTGACAAAACTTTAAAATCATTTTCCAGTCTGACGTATGATTGCAAAACCGTACAGTATATTTAATACAAATGTTTCAGGGACTAATGCAACTTAATATACTGGAACCTCTCTAAACCGGACACACATACAAGTGAGGGATACTCAATGTTGATTGGTTGTATTGCGAGTTATCTCAGATGATACTGCCTGTTCATGATCACAAAGCACCCAAGTGTTTTTTCAAGTAGTCATCTGCCTGTTTTAGAGTGGTACCTCTCTTAAACCAGATACCCTAGGTAGTCACCAGACACCGTGGGAAGCCCACAGAGTGTCCGGTTTAGAGAGGGCTCACTGTACTTGTTTACACTGTTTGACATTAACATTGGTTGTACGGGCGCATACATGTACATGTAGGTGCGCAATCTCATTATAATATGGCTGATGATAAACACATAATTGGAGATTCAGGCCAGTATCAATTGTGATAAAGCAAATCATTGCAAATCTTCCAAAAACGTTGTTGACACAAATTTAAAATAATTTTGACATGGACGTTGGGCATGTATGGTTTGGTCAAGTTAGATGAACATATTGATTACCGATGATACACATATTTACATATTACATTAGTAGTATATAGGGAGTCAAAATGATACCACCTAACGGTGGTATCATTTTCACCCCTATATACTACCACCACCACCCCCGATAAAACACCGTTTCTTCCAATAGCACAAACTGGTCACCAACACAAAAAACGTGACAATTGGTGTCATAATACAGCACATATTTTTCACTGCCAATTGAACATATAAATTTAATAGGTTATAATAAAATCATATTTACAAAATGGATAAAGTAATAGAATGGGAAGTGGAATTTTGTAATAACCTTGTTGACGAATATTACTATAAAATGAAATCATTATGCAAAATAGATTACATGAAATATCAGCGTAATTTATTACGCGCCGATAAAAGAGTTGCATTTTCAAATCATATTAACCCGAAAATTATGTAGAAATTATAAGAGCCAAATTCGCGAAATGAAGCGACTAAATAGGATCGACAAACGACTAGTTGAAGAGAATGGACCTAATTTTATAAAACTGTTTAAAATCAACGATTCGTTTACGGATACGTTTTTCTACGAAGAAACGGAACAAATTAGTGATTTATTTGAATGAAATCTTCCATATGAAGAAAAATTTTATTCAGAGTTTTTTCTCCCCCAATAGGTCTAATTTAGCTTGAAGATCAGCAACTAACTCTACCAACTCTAGTCTACCACGTTCCCCCCTAGCCACAGGGCAGCGTAGTTGCTTATGTCTACAAAGAGTTTGGGCACTAACGAACTTACAAGGGCATCTGGGGCATTGAAATTGTGGGGCGACACAAGGAAACTTTTTACGTCTCGATATATGTCTTCGTAGATAGTCTTTACAAGCAAAAGTCTTACAACAAGTAGCACACTCCATTTTTTTTGTATATATATGTATATGTTTATGTTTAATTGGACATGAAAACATCATGTGTACATTTTTCATGTCCAATTGAACAGATAAATCTCATAGGTTATATTACAGAAAATATGATAACGCCAGAACTAGAAAGTTTGAGAAGAGAAGCCGAATCTCTAGGGGTTACTTATAGTAACCGGTTGAGAGTTAGGGGGTTGACAAATCTGATAAACTCCACAAAGAATGAGGCGTTTATGAAGCGGTTTACACGCGCCCACAAACGAGGAGCCTTTAATGATATATCCAAAGCGGAGGAAGTAGGTAACAGAAATCAAAAATAAAGCATTGCTGGGTTAAGGGCTAGTGTAATCAAACCTTCAAGCACAAATAATTTGTCCCAAATTAAACGCGCAGATAATAAGAAAAAATCTATCGTTAGCGCGATAGTGGAAAAAGGTGAAGAAATATTGGGGGCTCACGATGAAACATTGGAAAATGTAGAAAAGGGAAGACGGGTAGTTGCATTATCCTTTCGTAAAAACATTGACATCAACGAGTCTGAACGCATGTCCGATAAAATCGCTCCGTATCTAACAACAAATTCTTATATGAGATATTCATATTCTTACAAGCTAGAACATATGGAGGAAACTAAAAATGGAAAACCTAAAACTATAATATTTCACAAAAATCTCGGTGGTAGCGAACCACTATCATCAATGAAAACCGTTAAAAAATGGCTGTCAGATAAGGAGCAAACACGAATAATGTCCGATAAAATAGACAGACCGAATACAAAGTGGAAGTTTGTAAGATGGGTAGAGGTTTTTGTAAAGTTAATACAGGGTAGTAGGGTAATAGATTTGGGACTACAATCCAAAGAAGCGGCGGGAGGAGAACTTCCAGAATGGTTGATGAATAGAAAAGGTATGTATTCTTTAGATAAGTATAATGACGACCTTTGTCTGTTCAGGTGTTTAGCTATGCACCTTGATAAAAAGATCAGACCCGACAGATGTACAGAAAAAGCGAAATAACTTAGTAAGCAATATTTCGGTAGTAATGTGGTTTCACCAATTCCTTTTTCCGATCTGAAAAAGGTTGAAGAGTTTTTTAAAATTGGTATAGAAGTATATCAACCCACCAAATGTGACGTATGGTGGTTGAAAAAGGTACCAGCGCAATATGATGCGATAGGTAATAAACCAATGACAATAGGACTGTTTAATAATCACGCATTTCTGATAAAAAACATTAAAAACCTATTTAAATTTTACGCCTGCGATAATTGCAAGCAGAAATTCACTAAAGCGAGTAATATTAAGAGACACGGACCAACATGTATGAGAGGTGAGACAAAAGTAATATGCGATGATAATTATTTAGAGCGCCCGCGTTCGTCGTTCGAGAAAGCGTTCTACCCAAAAGGTTCTAACAGTTATGGTGCGATCGATTGGATGCACTCTGTTGAAAAGCGGGAGGGAATTCACATTCACCACGAACAGTGCGGACACGGAGGTGAAAGATGGATTTTAGGAGCTCCGGTAGATGGATACTGTCCAGAAACCAATAACGTATATCAATATCACGGCTGTTACTGACACGGGTGTGAGATTCATGCAAGGCATAAAAAAGAAGAACGTGCATCCACAATGAGAAGAGATAAAGTTATTAGAAAAAGCAAAGAATTCAACCTAGTAGTTATGTGGGAATGCGAATTTCGAAGAACGGGTAAAGATATAAAGATCGGTTGCGACACTACTCTTTATCCATATCAGATAGTATACGATTTTGAGGCGTATCTCAACCCAGAATTTAAAACGCTAGGTAATAGTTTAGAGTAAGAAGCTGAGCACGTTCCGGTAAACGTTAGTATAGGAGATAATTTCTCAGGAACGGTAACTCATATTTGTGATAAAGATCCTGCAAAACTTATAGAAAAATTCGCAGAAGATTTGAAAGTCAGGGGAAAAGCTATAAGAGAAGAAGTATGGTCAAGATACGAATTTAATACGGAATATTTACGCGAAAAACAAATCGCCCAGATCGAACAGTGGATAGAGCAAGTACCGGTTATAGGTTTTAACAGCAGTAAGTACGATATAAACTTAATAAAGAAATATTTAGTAGGTGAACTGTCACCAACAACGAAGAAAGTAATGGTTGGAAAAAGGGCGAGCGCGACAATATTTCTATTTACTCCGGAGTTTAGATTTCTTGATGTAATACTTTATCTAGGACCCGGTGTAAGTTACGATAGTTGGATAAAAGCCTACGACTGCAAAGGACATAAATCTTTCTTTCCTTACGAGTGGTTCGATTGTACAGACAAGTTGGATTACCGGGACTACCGGATATAGAGAATTGGTATTCCAAACTATCTGGGAAAATGTTACTAGACGAAACGGAATTAAGTAAATGTCGTAGAATTTTCGAAGAAAATAATATGAAAACTTTCAGAG
Source organism: Conchocele bisecta (assembly GCA_029237695.1). NCBI lineage: Eukaryota > Metazoa > Mollusca > Bivalvia > Lucinida > Thyasiridae > Conchocele > Conchocele bisecta. Next base: position 97,499,036 of record CM055270.1, read on the forward strand.
ATTGGTTGAAATATTATAAACGATTTAGATGTAGCACCGTTCCTAGAAGCTGTGGGAAAATGTGTGAATTTTATAAACACAGGGGTGTAGATATTTTCAAAGACGCGGTAACACTACCGGGTGTGGCTATACAATATTTATTGAGAGGAACCATTAAAGAACAAAAATCTTCGAAGACGATTATACCGGAGGATGCTCTATACGCACCGAAAGAAGAAACATACAAAATGATGAAAGACGCTCTAGTTGGTGGTCCACCGATAGTATTTACGCGATATGCGGAAGCCGGTGTTTCAAATATTAGAGTGGGTTCCAAACCTTGCGAGGCTGTTTTGTGGTACGACGCGAACGCGTTATATTATCTACGTTAAATAAAGAGATGCCGTGTGGGAAAGAAACTATACATCATATAAATAACCACATAATCCTAAACTTATTAAAAAGTTTAGTAAAAGAGTTTTATCCGGAGACTGGTTTGGGTTTGCGGAGGTGGATATAGAAGTTCCACAAGACTTAAAAGATAAGTTTTCCGAAATGTCTCCACTTTTCATAAACAGAGAAGTAGATATTGATGAGGTTCCCGCGCACATGATAACATATTTGGAAGATACTGGCAGAACTAGAGGAAACGGAAGAAAATTGGTGGGATCTATGTCGGTCACTAAAGTATTGCTGTACGCGCCACTGTTGAAATGGTATTTAAAACACGGCCTACAAATAACGGGAGTTCATCGTGTTATAGATTATATTAGTGGTAAACCCTTCGAATGGTTCGCTAAAGAAGTTACAGCCGCAAGACGAACGGGGGATGTAGAACCTAATAAGAAACCGGTGGCCGACATAATTAAATTATTAGGAAACTCGTGTTGCGGAAAAATGATAGAGGCAACGGAGAGACATTTAAATACGACATATACGCGAGACGAAACCTGTGTTGACAAAGCATTAAGATCCGCGTATTTTGATGATTTGGAAGAGATAAGAGATGCGTACGAAATATCTTCAAGAAAACCCCGGTGCTCAGTAAAGAGACCATTCCACTGCGAAATAGCGGTTTATCAACTAGCTAAATTGAGAATGTTGGAATTTTACTACGAATTTCTAGACAAATACGTAAAAAGAGAAGACTTCGAATTAATACAGATGGACACGTATAGTATGTATATAGGAGTTAGTGGAAAAACGATAGAGAAATTGATTAGACCTAACTTACTAGACGAGTTTGAAAAAAGAAAAAAAAAAAAAAGAAATGGTTGGCTTGGGATAAATGGAGTAATAGAGAACCAGGACTTTCAAAATGGAATTTAGCGGAGATAGGGCGATAGAGTTATCTAGTAAGTGTTATTTCGTAGAAAAATTTAATTCAATTAATAAAAACTCCGCGAAAGGAATGTCCAAGAGAACAAACGATTTAAATTGGGATAGATATAAACGAGTACTAAGCGAAACTACAGAAGATGGAAAACACATTATAGATGTAGCGCAAAATAGAGGATTTAAAATGAAAGACGGCGTTATGAAAACGTACTGTCAACGAAAATTAGGACTATCGGCGTACTACGATAAAAGACGCGTGTTATCGGACGGAATACATACGGAACCTCTCTAACGATCCGGGGGTAGCTGGGTGTCAGAAGGCACCATAAGAAGTTCTTCGCGAACAAACCAGCGAGATGGACCACCATCTAAATAGTAGAGCACGGGCTCAGTCGCGCGGCGGCTGCCACCTTCGAGCTCTCCCGGTTGATAGAGGTACCGGACGCCAATATCCGATGGAAGTGCAATCGTTGATTGCTGCTCCTCTAAACCAACGGGTCGCCCGCGCGAGACGGCAGAGGGCTTGCTCGTCACCCTTTTTAACTTGATAGCATCTACGGGCTTCTTACCTATCAATCTGGTCACCTCTCCATCAGTGCGGATACCACGGCGGGCAGTCTGGCCACCCACTCGGTCGATCGCGAATGAGGGTCTACAAGTTCTTTAGCGTATTGGTGTCCGAACAGTTTCTCAGCCAGGGTTCGATTGAAGCGCTCCACGATCCCCTGGTCCCGGTGGATGTTGACGCGGCCGCGTCTGATAGAAACTTTGTGTTTAGACAATAGATGAGAGCCCATGAACTCGCGGCCGGGATCGAAGTGGAGAAGATTTGGCCAATTGAGAGGACTCCTCTTATATATTCGGGAAAGAGCCTCAGCCACCTCCTTAGACTCTTTAGTGACCAACGGCTCAGCCCCCTTATAACGACTCGCTACGTCAACGATTGTCAGCGCGTACTTGTACGTCTTGCGACCGACGCGATCGTGAGGGAGAAACAGGAGATCCGCTTGTTGAACTTGGTTCGGAACCGGCACGTCGAATTTCGGGCGCGGAATATTGTGAGGCGCGGGTAAATAGATCTGCCAGATGGCCTGCTTCTTGAGCCATTCCTTGGTGGCGTTTCCTGAAACCTTGGTCGCCGCCGCGAGGTTCTTGATGGCCGCGAGTCCCTTCCAGTAGCCGCGTGGGCTGTTGTACGTATTCGCCAGCTTGCGCGTTAGTTTGGTATCAAGTTCGCGCGTGTTCATCGTAATGCGAAGTATTATAATATATCGGACAATCTCCAACACGCACTCGTCATATATATAAAAAATAAATATTAATTTTGTAAAAAATAATTAATTTAAAATTTTCGATTGAATATAGTAGCCGACGAGACCCACCACACCCATTCCTACGATGATGAACGCGATCTCGGGGGCTTTTTGGGTCTCTGACGGTACATAGAAATCTGAAAGTTGTGGCTCACGATCCAGCGGCGCGAGACTTCTCTGTGGATATGCCAGCGCGTACTCGCGGTTGGCTTCTTCAACGTTCTGGAAATTTTGCGCGGCGTGATTCTCGCGGCGAAGCTCTTCGTTGACCCAGTCCAGATGGGCGGTTCGTTTTTTCGACCATGCTGCGCCTGCACTCTTGAGTTGTTCTTCAGGTAAATCGTGACGCTCGAGCTCCTCATCCGCGTCCGAGCTTCTCATTTTCCAGAATAGAAAGTTGCTACCGCTGAACGCCAATGCGTTTACGAGCGCACCACCTATCATTATTCCGATCGAAGCCATTTTTATTTCCATATATTAACGGGTAGAATTCCAGCTTTAATTAGATAATCTCGGGTCCAAACTGCGGCCGCTACATCTAAGGTCACGAACCCTACGTCTCTCGCAGTAAAGTCCAATTTGGGAGCGGACCCTCCTAGGGTCATCTTTGATAGTCGAGCGTACCCGATACTGAGACCCGATATCACCACGGCGTGATAAAGCGCATTCACTATCATTTTACCATCTTGTTCAGCCATTATTGCATATAAAAGGGATCGCGTTTAATGTTTAAATGGGGCGCATCCAACAGTGTCTGGGGTTGTTTTTTCAATTTCAACCTCGTTGATGACCTGTTGTTGAAAAGGTAAAGCACATACAGGGTGCCCACAACCGACAGACCGCCAACAACAACCCACGGGATCCAATCAGTATTGGGAGTTGGAGCAATCGGTTTCGATCCAATAGCGATTGGGGGAGAAACAGCTGCCACCGGGTGTTTTGTCGTCTCCGATTGCAACTCCAATCTCAATTTGAGTTTGACATCTCGAAGCTCGGCGAGTATTTTATCTTGTTTAACTTTTCGGGTGGCGGCTGCCACCCGCCCAGCTGCCTGTCTTTTTGGGTTTTTATGTCGTGCTGTTGAGGGTTCATCCAACGTGCTCTGGTTAAACTCCAATTTCGATTGGGTTGAGTGTGGTTCCGTCACTCTCGCGGGTGCGTCTTGTGTCATCATTTATAATATTAGGGCTTATAGTTCGTGGACATATATGTCCAAATTGACAGTGTTTACCCGTGATCAACGCGGTTGTCAGCGGAGCTAAGTACATTCCAAACTTGTGACAAAATGAGCAGCAGGCTGTTCTAAGAGTGTGTCCTATAAAAGGGTCGGTCTCTAGATCGCCAATCAATCCCGCGGTGTCTGGTATAGGGAGAAGTATACTAACGGTGGTAGCGTAAAAATAAATAGCCGCCGATCCGATAGTTTTCGTCATCTCCGCACCTAATTTGGATTGGTATCGCGTGTACATTTTATCGACCTCCGCATCCGACATCTTATCCACCTGACAAACTGAGAGACTCCTACCGAGATAATGCTCCGATTGTCCCCCAGCAACCAGCGCAGCCAACCGCTCACGTCGCGCCGCGTTTTCATTTTCTTTCGGGACCGTATCGAAAGCCGTGCTGACAGGTGTTTCTACAGTTTCAGTCGTGTCGACAGTCGGAGCGACTATTTCTTCCATTAGCTGATCGAGAAGTTCGTCGCAGTTCATTATTGCTAATTTTATTAAAATTATTCTTACGAGTCTCATAAGTCTAACATATTGCCAAGCGCACCACCAGATACTTATGATCACCGTTATGCTCACAATAAAGCTCTCAGCGGACCAACAAATTCTTAGCAATTGCTCAGCATTGTTAAGCATTTTCTCAGCATTGTTAAGTATTTGTTAAGCATTGTTCAACATTGTTAAGCAATTGTTCAGCATTTGCTCAGCATTGTTAAGCATTTACTCAGCAGTTAGTAATTAATTAATTACATACATTATAAGCAGTTGGTTGATCAGTCTTTAGCAGAAGCTTGGCGTGTTTAGTTTCCGAAAGTATCCGTCGAACCTCCAGGCGCTCCTCGCGCCTTGGGATAACGTCGTTCTCTCTAAGACATTCATCGAACGAGTCTCGGTCCTTGCAGTGGAAGAGGGCGACCCATTTCGTTTGCTCGCGCAGATCCTTGAGGACGGCGTTGTACTTCTGAGTGGAGATCCATACGCTTTGCCTCGCATGGCGGCCAGAAAATGCGAGCTCGGAGAGCATGTCCTTCTTTTTGGTCATCGCCGTCTTGGCCGAGCAGTCGTCAATCACATATAGGGTGGGCTCTCCCTGGAATATTTGATAGAAGACACGCAGCCAACCGTGAAGCCTGTCGCCGGGGTCAATAACGTATACCTCAGGGTCGGTCCATATCCACGGGCGCCGCTGATAAGTCTCGTTGTGCCGCACAGTGGGACACATGATCACGATGTGACGAAAGGCATCGTGGTAAGAGCCCTCGAGTAAGTCGACCACATATTATAGCAGAGTGTGCATCTCCAATCGTGAATTGGTATTGATTTTTAGTACATCGCTGAGACATATCGGCCATCTTCGATGTTGAGTTGCGCGTCCGTAATTATATATAAGTACACGTTCAATGTGCCAGCTCCATCCGCCTCTTTGGTTATCTGGATCGTCACATCCTCGCTAGCGTTCTCAACTTGGCGTCCGCTACCGTGCATTTGGTCGTCGTCGCTGGCTCGCATGTCTAGCCATAACGCGTATTTGGTAGTTAGGAAATCCGCGAGGGAGACGTCCGAGAGCTGCAGGTCTTTGGCAACCGCGGCAACCTCCGGGGAATGCTTAGAGCCGGAAGCAAAATGTTTCCTTACTTCGTCCCACTGCTGGTGCGCGCGAAGACCCGCGCTGTAGAGTTGATTGGGTAATCCCTCGATCGTCACCTCTACCTTCGTGATTTTGGGGTTATAAAATTTGTCGGATTTTCTAACACCGAGCGTGAACCGACCCTCCTCGAACAACATCAGTAATATCTTTGCATCGAAGCGGGCGGGTTAACGTTGACATTAATAGTTCCACTAATGTGTCGCCTTTGTCTTTCGTCATTCTGGCGGTGGCGAAGGAAAACCAACTTCGGGGTTCGTAAAGTATGGCAAACGCGCCCGGCATACCTGGGTTCTGATCAATCACGCACGAGTTTCGGGCATTCGAGATGTCCGTACTCCAGCGAAACCATTTGTCGATCGTTTAATATTTCGATTGATTATGTCGGTGGCTATGATAACTCGGCCCCCGTAGTCCATTAAACGTTAGTTCGTATTCGATTACCGAGGCGGTCAGCCAAAAGCAACTCTGATTAGTAGGGCAATTGTGACTCCTCCAGCAACTCAAAGTCGAGCGGGATGTAGAATCGGTTGCCGTAAGCTCTGAGGCCGCGACCGCGTTGTCGCACGCGACGTTATCTTACCTTGTCACCAGCCCCGATTCTAAGACTTGGTTAACGTTCTTATCTTTCGACTGGTAATCAATACCTTGAATACACAGCGTTTTCGCACGTCTTTGCGGCCGTCTTACCCACAGGTCCTGGTAGCAATTGGTAAACGTCGCTGTCCCATCGATCGGACAATCACCACCTCATTTACCAGAAATCTTTAATCAATGGTCTTCTTGACGATGGGCGGCGACCCAGGTTATGAAACGATGGTTCGGTTGGAGGTTCGCGTCCGTCGATGTAAAGCGAAACAGTGAAAGCGAGGGGCAGAATCAGTCCCCGGCATAATGATGGTCGCTAGCTCGAGGTTGGGGGAAGCGGACTAAGAGCTGCAGGTTGCTGGTCCGATTCGTATGGGTATTGAGTTTGCGACCGTATTTGACTCGAAGACATTAATCTATTAAACCTGTATGGTTTTTGTCTTTAATATAACAATAATTTATTAAAGATTGGCTGGTCTCGATATTGGCATGGACGAATTCGAACCTTACTATAGCCCGAGGCGAGGGATTGGGCGATTTTCGATGATGAATGATGAATGATGATGATTGATATCTATCCATATTTTAGCCGAGGCGAGGGCTTGGAACGATTTCGAATGAACGAAACGACCTTCATAAGTGCCCCCACCCCCCCCCTGAGAAAAATACACATTTAGAAAATGTGGGGAGGGCCCCACCCGAAACTACCGGCATGGGCGGGCGGCGGTGCCGATATTCCTGCGGGGATCTACCGAGGGATTAGAGCTGGCGTCTCTTCGAGGAAATCGAATACTCTGGTGAAACGAGTGGGAGAGTGAGGTGTTCTAAAACAAAACGGGGCAATCAATGGCCGAAGTTGGAGTTCCGCAGCACTATAAAAGTGGAGAACCTGTTTGGTTAAAATGGAACTAAGGAACTGGAATGGATTGCAGACGTACCAAGAAACTACCCAAATCCAAGTTTCCCTCAGACCCCTCTTCATTGAAACCGATATGGAGCACTCCTCGCTCGATGCTCTCGGTAGTGATCGATGATCGGGCGCAGTTGCCTAAAAAAAAATGTTAAAAATGTTTCAGGCTTACGGACACCAAAACGCTGGCGAAGACGGCCGCCACTATATTTTAAACGGATTCGAGCTCAGCGAGAATCCCTTCGCGTAGCCACCGACGCTATTAAAACCAACATTGAAATCCCACGGTTCAACTAAATAAACGGCCACGAAGTTTGACCCACCGTTACCTCTTTTCACGGAACTCCGGGGACTCCGATAAGGTTATGCCAAACAACCCGTGGCGAAACCCTGGTCACTAAACCTCTCCAATAAACTCTCAGCGACCTGGACGAACAAAATATCGCTCTAGAAGAAAAGAAAAAATAAATGGAAGCACGTGGCGATTGAAAGAATCATACCGACGGAATCAAACAAACTCCTGCGGTCGTTGCGGGACGAAAGAGAAGCATCGCATTGGAGGCTGCCTCGACTAACCGTGAGACCGCTTTTCCCGGTACAATTAAGTCGGAGCCGGCGAAAACAATCTCGAGGGTCCTGACACGAAGACAAACAAACAACTCGGTGAATCGTCGTTCCGGCAACTTCTGTTCAGAGAGAAGGGCTTCATACAATAGTAACCATCCTCACAGCTTTTACCATGATTATAATCGACCCTAATTCTATCTCTAATTTAATCGTCCTCTAGTTCTATCTAATCAGGCGGGGTTCGGCACCAGCCAAAACCCGCGCCAGCACAAGCGCCAGCACCATCGCGCCATCCGGAGTAGCCCAAAGAATGGATAACAAAAAAACATCTTAAAAAAACCTCGGCCAGTCTCCCTGGCCAAAATTTAGCAGGAAAGTTGGCTGCCGCGCTGTCCCGGGTTGATAGGAGGTCTCCCTCTCCTTCTTGTATTATCTATATCATCAAAAACGGATCGGAATGCGGCTTCGCCAATAATACTTGGCTGCCTAATAGTGGCAATCGCCTGGTCTCCTACCTATTCCGCCGCCTGAGAGTTTCTTTTTAAAACCAAAGCGCAAGTAGTCCGGATTGCCACGAGGAGGGCGACGACGAGTCCCTAATTTTCTCCATACTCGTGGGTTGTGCTTCCAAGTTTCAACAGTGTTCATGATTGGTTGGTTTTTCCGCGGGGTGGAACAACGGGTTTAAATGAACTTGATTCGTGAATTGGGGGTCTATTTTGCAAGAGGGTGGGAAACAGGAAGCGGAACTCGGAGGAACAACTGGGTTCAAATGAACTTGTAATTCGTTGAATTGGGGGTGGTGCATTGCGGTTTTATTGAAAAATCCTTTTTTCCAAATAAATAAAAATTTGAATTTCCACTGTTGAACCCGACCTGTCCTTGGGGGGGAGTTTAGATGATTACCAGTTGTTCACGTTCCCGTTGCGGCCGATTTTTTGATTGGTGGTTGCGACTACGATCTGATTATTGTTAAACCCCGTCAACCGGGTCGTCTTCCGTAGTATCATATTACTCGGCGGGGCCATATAAAAAGACCTATTTCCAAATGCGTAATCTACCGGGGTGCGGGCAGTCCTGTAAAACGTCATTTAATAATTCTGGATCGCCCTTCTGGAGGTCCACCTTAGATGAGATGGCGTCCTCGGACGAGTGCCAATAACTGTTTTTTTTTGTGCGACAAAGGCCGTTTCCCATGCCCAGTATAAGCGGCATTTGCGCGTTTGCTTCTGAGAGGGCGAGGATTGCCCATACGTAAAATGCGAATAGACTTACGTCTTTTAGGCGAATAACCCCACCCTGCGTAAATCCAGTGCTTTCATCTAAACCAAATAAAAGTGGTCCACCCGCATTTTCGCATCCTTGGAGGGGTATCACGCCTAGGTTCTAGGTATTCCCACATGGGCTAACTTTTAGTAAGGTCCAGACCAATTAGCAATCACCATCAATTACACGCGAGTCCACCCAAGCACTTTCAGCACCGAACGCCATCCTTATTCAACTTATAATTTATTATTTTAGTCCAAGTTAGCTAATTTTTCTAAACTGGGTTGGTGGGGTGGCCCCCCGAGCGCTCCATAGCCCTGAGAAATATATTGGACTTTATTCCAGAACTCTCCCCACGAACTAAGCCTTTAAAGGTGAAAACCTAACCCTAAACATGTTTGGTTGGGGTGTATACTTTCTTTTACCAAAATGTTCGGAGTCTTTTGAAGAACCCCAAATTCGCTAACACCCAATCTTTCGAACGCCTTTACCGGGTCGTATGGCGCTGGAAATGGGATCCATGCCATCGTCTTGAAGGGTATGGTAATACCTAGTTCACTTTGAGAATCCTCACTAATTGTGTAATACACATCGTGAAAAGTTTGTAGACCACTTAGGAACAGATATTTTCGGATGTCAAAATTGGTCTTGATGCGAAACTCCGCATCCGGCAGTTGCGAACCAACCAAACAGCGAAATTTAGCGGTTCTGCCAGGAAGTTACATTATGGGAAAACTCCCATCTTAGTAATACAATCTTTGACTAGTAGTCTTTGTTTGAACTACATATTTCTCAAATAACGGTTAGGGAAATTGGAGGGCAAAGGACCACTTTTATGGTCTATAACCGTTAACGGTTTGGGTGTACAATGGTGGTCAACAACGTCTTTTACGTCTTTTTGCGTGTATTTACCTCCGCACCCGCGTAACTTTACAATTAGAGTTAAAGCTAAAATGCCTTGGGTATCCATTGAAAAGATATTTTATTATTATGTTTGCTTCTATCACTAATGTTCAAAATGAGAGTTGTGAACTTCAAAAGTCGGATCGACAAACTGCTGCGGAAAACGGCCGTGGGTAGGCCTCAGATCAATCACCTTACACGTTGGGTTGGGGGGAAAACGGTGTGGGGGATAAGGAAGGGTTCGGCTTACGTTGAAGGATAGACGACACGTTAAGTGTGGAGTGCTGCCCCCCGGGCCTTTGGAGTTCGAGATCCCTTCCAAACTTTTGTTCCGCGACGGAGGCTTGCTGGTAAAAGCCAACCTCACAATTCTCGAAAGTCCCGGACTCGCCGGACCATTTTTAATTCCATGGTTTGTGCGATTATCGACGAGTCCTAGTGGCACCGCGGTTAAGCTCAACCTAGTCTCCTCCTAATCTCCGTGGGTCAACTGTGTATCGACCACCCCCGGCTTTAAGGATAGTGTAGTTAGGAATTAGCTAGAGAACCCAACCTTAACTCCTGATAAAACAGAAAGAGGCCCCCCCCCCCCCCCACCCGCGACACAACGGCTTTCGGCCTCCCTGGCTGTCCTTCCTCGCACGCCGCGGCGAGCACCACGGTGATAAACCCGGTGGATGAACTTTTACCTTCATCCAAAAACTCTCCGGGGTTGCACCTGGATCGGGTTGGAACCCATCATGTAAACAACCTGGCGGAAGAGACGGCACTCCCAGCACATTACTAAAAAACTATGCCGGGTCCAGCGATTGTTTCATTTGGGGAGGGGAGACTTGGTGACATTAGACTTTCCCCACCCCCAACCCCCGAAGATGAAGTTTTGGAATCGGGACACAGCCACGAGTTTGAAGATTTCTTTTATTCCGATGATTCAAGCGAGAAAGTTGGAATAATCTATTACCCGATTTCGGTTCGTTCTCGAAAATAATCCGATTTAAAACAATTAATATATAAATACATACTTTTAATCATGAGCATATACGGTCCAGGTAGTTCCAACTTAAGAACGGGAAGTTCCCGTTTCCCCGCGGCCGGCATCCCGCATCAGGCATACGATGGAAGCCGCAAATGAGAAAGGCCAGGAGAGGGGGCGTAATCACAGTTCCCACATTGTTTTAACTAGGGCGATTGAAACAAATTAGAACGTTGCAAGCTAGCAGGACACGTCAATAACAATTTTGTGACCGATGGAGCGGGGTTCAACTAAGCGAGGGGGGCCTTAACGAATTATTCATTCGGTGGCCAGAACGCGTAAGCAACAGATTACGGGGATACAACCATGGCAGTTGTCTGGGACGAATAATTTCGAACTGGCGGTCTGCTCCGGTCAACTTTCGGCCGGACACGACCACTGGCGAAAGTCGAGAGAATGTCGTCCAGAAATGGAGGTTTGTAGAACAGAATATTGTTGGCATTCACCAAGCAACGAGGGGCAGAGGTTCAGGGTTTAACTATAATGCGATGAATGACACTACAATTAAAGTTTCGGCAGGTAGTGGTTAGTTAAAACATTTGCTACAGAAAAATTGCTGACCAAGCAGCTTCCTCCACTGCAGTGACACTGTTAATTAATAACAAATCTTGATTTAATGATTGAATGATGAGAAACTATTTATCCCACAAACCTTTACCTTTGGGGACGGTCGAACGAGCCCGGCATCCTTTTAGGATGAACCAGGAGCGTCGAGATACAACATTATTTCTACAAACACGATGGAGAGAACTCGGACGGGTTTATGATAACAAAATATAGGCGGTCGGTCAATATATTAGAGTGAGCACCGCGTTAGCCTCAGCATCCGTTATAAGCGGGGTGGGTGGGGAGTGTGTCTTTATTGTCAACAGTTGTCGCTGCACCGGCCGCGGTGGCCTTGAGTGCTGTAACAGCGGGGGGGGGGGGGGGGGGGGGGGGGGGGGGGGCGGGACTGTTTTGCATGAAAACTAGAGGCCAAGAGTCGAAAGCACGATCGAATAGCGGTTCTCGCGAGATCTAAGAAAAACAGTATCGACGTTATCGTGTCAAAAGCGATAGCCGACAACGATATATCAGATAGCGAGTTCAAAATGGTCGTCGAAGAGATGGTCAGATACCAGGAGTTAAAGGGTACGATCCGGTCCAAGGCTCGACCACAAATTCTGGCGGACGAAGATATAAAAAAAACTCGTTATGGAGGGGAGGGCCGACGAGAGAAAAAATCTCCTCGCCCGTCTCGGGACGTCATATGCTTATTCGCGTGTTTGAGGCAACAGCAGGATATTCCTCCACCTTACAGCCCAGCTGTTCCGACGGCCCCTCCATACGGAACATAAATAAAATGTTAGGGCCCCGTTACGACACCCACTGACCACCATACATTTCTATAACCGCATTCAACAACGCATCTCGATATCTTGTCGACTATGGTTAAACTAAATACACGCCAGGCGCTATTGGAGAAATACACCGGTGACTGTTGTGTGTGTGTGTGTGTGTTTCTCCAATACACTCGTGTGTGTATTACAGCCGATAATATGGCAGCCCGCTATCGATATTGCCGGAAGTAGTTCTTACATTCATTATGGTTGTCATGTTTTTTATTATTTTTCTAATTTTACTTTTTAATAATTTAGAACGTTATAACCTATATTATTAAATAAAAAAATGAACTTGTTATATATAAAACAAATAAAAATAAACGAGTAAATATTTGGTATTGCACAACACGTTTTTAGCTTCATATATGTAAAATTAACAACAATAATTTGTCTTGGGGGACGCCCCTTGACAAGAAAAATGAGCGCTCAGTGCTTCCGTGCAGGCACTTCCAATGTTGCCTAGAATTTCGACACTGGTTCCTAGATCAGCCGATAGATGGGGGTGTGCTGTACAGGCAGCTATTACACCCGGCTAGCCACAACATGAGACGAGCAAGACAAAGACAAAGAACAGAAAAGGTGGCTAGCCGGGTGGGCCCAGAAGGGTTTTGCTGGCGCGGGTTCGAGTCCCACTCTAGGGGTTAATTTTTTACAAATTATTAATAATTTTTTCAATATCGTAGAAATAAATTAGCTATAGTGGAGGAGGAAAATGCCGTGTTGAAAAATAAATATGACAACGGTATGAAAATAAATCCTTTTTATAACTATAGTTTTATCTGTTCAATTGCACGTTAAATGAACATGAGGTATTTATGACAACGAGACGAAAACAAATCATTTTTATTACTATAGTTTTATATGTTCAATTGGAAAAATACGTTCTGTATTATGACACCAATTGTCACGTTTTTTGTGTTGGTGACCAGTTTGTGCTATTGGACGAAACGGTGTTTTATCGGGGGTGGTGGTGGTAGTATATAGGGGTGAAAATGATACCACCGTAGGTGGTATCATTTTGACTCCCTATATACTACTACATTTGACTTCTATCCGACACATTGTTGCAGATATACAATGTTACAATTATTAACACAGTATTTCCGCAAGAACAGTCACCAGTGTTTTCATTGTGTCTCAATTTCCACGAGCGAGCTTGATGAACAGAAGCAAGACGGGAGTCCATGGCGCGTCATCGCAGTATACTCATTTGTCCTGTTTGTTTGCTAGTCGGAATGGGAGATAATCCATGACCGGGGGTCGAATAAAACATCGAAATTCCCTTTCCGTATCTGCACAATATAAGGCAGCGACACACCAAAGATCATGTCTCCAGCCATTACGGTTTAAAGGTTACACTTAACATGATGGACCGGCATATGGATAGACGGACGTACAAACACGAACGTACAAATGTTTCTACATCCCATATCCTTACATGTAGGTAGCACAATCATTGATTTCAAACAAAGGAAATAAGTCAAACACCTGTAAACCGGACACAATAACAGTTAGTTCTAATTAATTGTAATCGGCATCATTGCCATTTATCTTCGCTGAGTATGTCTGTTAAGGATCGTAAAGCATCTAGGCGTGTCTTGGAACTTCCAGGGTGTCCGGTTTAAAGAGGTTTCACGGTACCACCTAAAACACACTAGGCTTATGCGATCACATAATAAGTTGCATTATTTTGTCTAACATTGTAGACTATACAATTACCTCCAATAACATAAGACGCTAAACGTGTGCCCGGACAGACAGACGGACACTCGTGACGAATACAATGTACCAATTATGTTTAAACAGTATGTATGATAAAGGCCGTACTGTATAATTTGTGATTCGAGATGATGTAATATTTGGGAGTATCAATTAATCGTGTATAAACTACCGCAAGCGATATTATGTGACGATCTCCAGTTTGAGAACATCTGAAAATGTTTCATTGAAAGGCAATAATTATGAAGTTTGGCCAGCATCGGCCAAACAGTTCACAGGAAGAAGACGTTTGAACTCTGTAGTTAAAAATGACCTTTTTACCTATCGGTGACCATATTGGATGACCTAATCATTCGATTACGACAGATAGGCGAATAGTATGAGACATAAAATCGACCAAGATCAGGAAAAATAAGACAAAGCTGAATTTTTAAGTATAGGTCCGGAATATCATTAGGAGAAACATATCAAAACTCCCCAAGAATCCCATTGGAGCTTAATCCAGAATGCAAGATGGCGTCCAAGATGGCTGCCATATATTTAATAATCACATTAAGGTGACTATAATGAACATATTTACACATAGGGTGGCAGAATATCACAGAACAATTAATTTATTAACCTTTTCAATAATTGTGAGTAGCTTAACTTTTCAAATATCCAAGACAGCTGCCAAGATTGCCAAACAAATATGTAAAAGTTACATTTTATTCACAAAGTTGCAAACTGAGTTACATTTACTATTATTAAAGCTTCCATAAGTTTATATTTGAAATAATATGGCGTTCAATATGGCCGCTAAAACTTGAAATCGTTGTCCACTATACATAACAGAAGGCCACAGCCCGCATGTTGAGACTTCCTAGGTTTTTGTTAGTCCGAGCGTGTATTGATAGTCCCAATGATTAGCGATTGCTTCAAGTTGTATATATGTGGACGGACGTATATATGTCAGCAGGATCACTGTCTCGCTTTCCATGATTGGCTCGACACACAATTACTTTAGCTTTCTTCTGGAATTAATGTGGATTAACTATAAATTTGTGTATAATGTTTCAGAAGTATATTCCTTTTACCGTAATTACATATATATACGAGTACATTGTAGACATAACGATACATTTTATGCGAAATAAACAATTATTTTTGTTGAAAAAATCTTACTTTTGCCTGTCAGCCTATATTTGTATGCATGTATGTATACCTTCATCATATGAGCTTGAATAATGATATTGTCAGATCTTATATTTTACGATATATATATTTTTTAAATTATAAAACATATTCAAGGTTCAGATACATGACCTTCTCATGTGGTTACCAGGGATATATATTGTTTTCAATAAATGCAAGTTATATATTATGTGTAATGCATATGGATTGCAGGGTAATTCATACATTATATAAGTACACACTTTTAAAATCATACAATACTGAACTTTCATTTGTATGGAAGTATGTGACACACTGTCTATGTCTCATTCCCGTGAAGTTTGATGTTGACAACCGACGCTTAAATAGTCTCCCGTCCGTGAGAACATGTTTACTCTAACTTACGAGCTGTGGGCGCTTGGCTGGGAGCATGCGACGGGTATGTTAGCGGTGCGGGTCATCCTTACCGTAGTCGTGACATCCCTGACTTGGCCCTAAGTTACAATTTGGCTTTCTTGCACGTGAGTGTGAAGCCGGTTGTCCCAAGTATACGTGTAATACGATTTAATTAGCGTTCTTCGATTACGTTTAGGGGCTGGGACTAAGTGAATATTTTGCATTGAGAACCTTGCACCAGAACCAGGATATTCTCAATTAATGTCTGAAGGTATATTTTCTTGACTTGGTGTGACCCAATAACCCGTGTTGTTGCGACATGTTGTAACCTATTAACCCGTGTTGTTATGACATCTAGTGACCCACTAATCCCTGTTGGTGTGACACAGTGTGAGTCACTAAACCATGTTGTTGTGACATGTTCTAACCTACTAAATATGTTGTTGTGATGCGGTGTGACCCAATAAAACCTGTTGGTGTGACATGGTGTGACCCATTAACCATGTTGTTGTGACATGCTGTAACCCACTCACCCCTGCTGTTGTGAAATGTTGTGACCCACTAATCCATGTTGTTGTGACATGGTGCGACAGGTTTCGACCCACTAACCCCTGTTGTTGTTATATGTTGTGACCCACCTACCCGTGTTGTTGTGTCATGTTGTGACCTACTAACCAGTGGTGTTGTGACATGTTGTGACCCACTAACCCCTGTTGGTGTGACACCGTGTGACGCACTAAACCCTGTTGTTGTGACATGCTGTAACCCACTAACCCAGTTTTTGTGGCATGCTATGACCCACTAACCCTGTGTTTTTTGACATGCTGTGACCCACTAACCCGTGTTGTTGTGAAAGACCACCCCGGTAACCCATGTTGTTATGTCGTACTAACCCGTGTTGTTGTGACATACTATCCCGTATTATCGTGACATACTGACCCATGTTGTTGTGACATGTTGAGACCACAGGTGAATGAACAATAATCGCATGTCAGTATCGTTTCTAGCATAAGAATAGTAATTTACATTTGAAACTTGACAATCATGTATGTTTTCTTGTACCTGTGGTTGTGACACACTAACCGGTGTTGTTGTGCCATTATGTGACATACTAACCCGTGTTGTTGTGACTGTATGAAACTAGATGGTCGGTAAATCCGGCAAATGTTCCCCGATGACTCCTGGATTGAAGTTCGAAGTCATTGACCCTGGGTATCAGTGTGGTAGATAGTGGTAAATGTGTGAAGTTTCACATCATAATATCAATGGGTACATATACTAACTTCTAGAAAGGTTTAACGCAATGTTTTGTTTATTAGTCACAATCTATTTGCTTATGAAAATGTTGATTGAATTGAATTTTAACTTAACACTTTAGCGAAAGTTTAAAGTCGTTTTACTTTGACGTTCGGCTCCTAGG
The DNA here is from genome assembly GCA_029237695.1 of Conchocele bisecta. NCBI lineage: Eukaryota > Metazoa > Mollusca > Bivalvia > Lucinida > Thyasiridae > Conchocele > Conchocele bisecta. The sequence continues at coordinate 97,515,876 of CM055270.1, forward strand.
CAGCATAGGTAGGGAATACAATAAGCATATGGATGGTGATCACTGCGTAAATGAAGTTTCAAGTTGATATCGGAAACGGTCACAGAGATATAGCAATTTGAATAAACTTTAACGTAAGCTTTAACAGACAAAATGTAATTTGACCTTGACCTTGGGCTCATGGGCAGCATGGAAATATGGACAGGTGATCAATGTGTATATGAAGTTTCAAGCCGATATCCCAAGCAGGCATAGAATTTTAGCAATTTGAAAAACTTTAAAGTAAACTTCGGAGGGCTGACGACGGACTCTGGACATAGCGGTAACTATATGCTCCACCGAAAAAATATAAATACTGCCCCGTGTTGCTATGGCATACTAAACCGTGTTGTTGTGACATATTGTGACATACTAACCCGTGTTATTGTGACATTATTTGACACACTAACCCGTGTTGTTGTGACATGTTGTGACACACTAACCGTGTTGATGTGATATGTTGTGACATACTAACCCGTGTTGTTGTAACATTATGTGACACACTAACCCGTGTTGTTGTGACAGACCACCCCGGCGTCCTTGGAGTGTCTACAATTGTTGTTGCCCAATCGTATGTGACTACACTGCATCAGTGAGGCCTCCGTGCCCGCACATCTCACGTTGTCTAGGTAGATCTCACCCGCGCCCGCCCCGTATCGTGCCTCGCCAACCGCATCCTGTATGGGATACAATTATACTTATTACTGGTCAATATCTCGCTAGAATATTCTTATGCAGTGAAACTTCTCTAAATAGGACACACTGGGGGTCTCAGGGTATCCGGCTCAGAGATATTCCACTGTAATACAGATACGAGAAGAAGGGGGCACACGTTTTGTGAAATGCAAACTAGTCAGCCCGACATACCATGCAACGGACCCGGAAATGTCGTGTATTACAATAGATTGCATAGAAATCAAGAACTGGCATCGTTCAGTGAAGCTAATCCCCACGCTGGCAGCCTTGATAATAAAACGAAAAAAATGAAAAATACTTTAGCATGTTTGCCTTAAAAATAAGGTGAACGCCGGTGAGTTCCCAAAGGGTGTTCAGTTTATAGAGATTACACTGGAATCATGTACGTACACCCCAGACGTAGCCAAGCTGTCGACAGGCCACCGTAGCCGCCGTATACTCCCAGCCATCGTCACATACTGTGCCCCAGGCGAACGAGTTGGAGAGTCGCACTTCTAGCCGCCCGGAATATGGTGTCGGTCCATCAGCCAATCGAACATCGAGTTCTGTCACTAGAAACCGTCATGTATGTGTCTATCATCGCTTGATGGGCATTATTGAAGTATTAGTTGATTGAATCTGGTTTTGTGTCCATTCAACCTGAAGCGAATATCCGGGTTACAACGAATTTAAAACTAACGTTTAATTGGTCGAACTGATATCAGTGTCCTGAGGCAAGACAAACACGTCCGTGTTCTTTGCAACGAAAACCACGGCATCATTGCTCATTCTGTAGCGTAAAATGTTACATGATCAACATAATACCGTTGATATCACGTTTATCAAGCTCGGCTCGGAAATGGAGGGAATTCCTACGCGTTTCCTAGACTTGCCGGATAAACTTGATATCAACAGACAGTAACGTGCCTGGTAGTTTCCACTTGTATCACTGATCATGGCAAATGCAGATTAAACACTCTACATTTCGGACCTGGTGTTGATCAGTAAGGGGTTTTTGTTAGTTATTATATCCTATTTCACAAAATCTACAACATTTAATGGAATCATGTTGGGTGACAGTAATAATTGCGTTCCCTAGCACTAGTCGTGCAGATGTCTGGGTTGTTGTTGTTGATGTTGTGGAGAGAACATTCATGTACTTTCATGTGTTACATACAATGGGAATTTACAGTACATTAACACATATTATTGAACATCTTAATGCATTATAGGTAATAAAATGTGTTGTTATATTGCGTGAGACTGATATAACATACAAGGTAAAGTGATCCGTACATATAAATTGGATGGTGCAATGTATATACATCACTAGTCAGAAGTCTACTTACACAGTTAGGATTTGCTAATGTGTGGATAGCACAAAGGGTAGGAGATATAAACAACTTTATGCACATTTTCAAACAGAGATTACATGATAATAAGATTTGACTATCAACCTTATCTGGATAGTATTACCATTAGGACATTTCGTGTAGGTCTTACAACGTTGAGAGTATCCTCACACAGGTTAGAAATCGAGGCTGGTAGATGACATAAACCTGTAAGCACCCCAGTTGATAGGAGAACATGTTCAATATGTAACGTTTCAGAGGACGAGTTTCACTTCCTTATTGAATGCCCGTTATATACTGAGTTACGTCGCACATATATTCGTAATTATTATCTAAGAAGACCAAGTATGTATAAAGTTGTTTTTATCTACTAATATGAGCATTATTAGAAATATCGGAATATTTGTTACGAAATCATTTGAAAAACGGTCTGAATTCTTGTTGCAGCTGTGAAATGCATGAAGATAAAGAATAAAGTTACTTTATACATGTAAGTATAGCAATATGTCAAGGGTTAGACATCTCCAACCACAAGCGCATAGAGTAATATTTGTTCTTTATAGTACTGTATGTGGCTACACAATTGACATATAACCCCATTATAATGCCATATTGTTATAAGCGAATACGTGTATGTACCATGTATGGTCACATAACCATATTCCCGAAATAACTTTGTGTCTACTCTCCTACACGGTATACTTAAACATAGGCTTTATTATTATTTATGATTGTTATTTGATTAACTGTGCGTATGTCCTAAACGGCAGACTGATAGTGAGAAGAACTACATGCAATTACTTAGTATGGTACTGCAAAGCCTTCAGAGTGCATGCTCCGGGTGCATGCTCGAGGTTGGCGATTTCGAGTGGACGAAGCTGAGCATAGCTCAGCTTTGGTCGGTCGAACTTACTGATGTCGATCGTGGGAACGGACCGTGTGCTCGGAGAGCTGGTTATCACGGTACGGATCAGTCTGCTCATTAACGTACATTTATCATACACAACGTACTCTCGAAATATATATACCATAACTATTGTGTATATAATGAATTATATAATTACATACACACCAGTTTCCAATGGTCAAAATTGTCGAAGATCACATTCAGTCTGCCGGAAAGGAACACGATGAATGGTCAAAGGGAAACACATGTAACTACATGGTATTCACGGACTTGTTTACGTTACGTGATTAGTCTGACGTCGTTCGGTAACGTCATGTGACGTCGTTTGTCCAATAGAACGCCACTCTTCAATTCTATGTAACTGGGATATCCGTATCAGATCGATTCCTTATACGGTAGTATGTTATCAGTCAGTACTTATTGGATCAATACAAAGCTCGTTTCACGATAACAAATAAGTAAATACAAAAACAAATGTAGTGTCAAGGTCATTACCAAGGTCAGGAATGATCGAGACAAATTGTCTCCCCTATTATCATATGAACCAAGTATACTTCAATTGTTATGACGTTATGGCCAATATAGCTTCATCTGACGAACGAAAAGTGGTAACAATGCAGTTGAAGTGTAAGGGATAGGCTAGAGTAGATAAGTACACGTAGTGACTTAATCACATATAATGTACACTATATTACATGGGGAACACACAGGAATACATGATACATTGATATGCAAACATCACTGTATTGTGCATGATATTATTCAATTACTACCAGGTTGTAAGCCAATCGACTGTTATACTTTAACGCAACTTAAAAGCTATAGACGAATAAAGTCAGTATGTGGTATCTCAATGGTCCCGTAGTGGACAATAGTATGAATGCACAAGTACTTTGATGATCGCTACTCAAAGTGAAATAACATACAAGTATAACATGTCAGAACGAACAATGGAGGACAAATGACAATCATCTGAGCTACCCCAGTGCTGGCGTATCTCAATAGATAGTGGTAACCTCTGAGTATCAAGGTCCCAAGGTCTGCCTCAGCCGCAGTATGAGGTCTAGTCACCAATATGGCTATTATCCAACTTCAAGTGGATTAATCCATAAACAATATATGTAGTCTTACTACAAACCCTTAGCCATGATATGCCATGATAGGAGTATTACCATACACGATCAAAGTATACATGTGTATTGCCTATGCAATATATTTCCAAAGTATGAATGTAAACTAAAGTCAAAGCCGGATGTGGTTACATCACATGATAGTCAATAACGATAATGTTCCGGAAGCTGGTACCGGAAGTAAAGTTCCACAGGTAGTATTATTTCCGGAAATGGTGGACCAGATGTAAAGTTCCTATGGTATCACTCGACTGTAGCAACCCGGATGTGGTGGACCGGATGTAAAGTATCCATGGTGAATCAATGGGTTGTAATACCGGAAGTGGTAGACCGGATGTAAAGTTCCGATATAATACAAATGGCGATTATCACGTTGGCTAAGACGCCGGGAAAAGTTTCACATGGGTGGCATTCAACTCGGTGGTAGTATAATGATATGATATGTGTGTATGGCGTTTCACTTCACTAATCTATGGCTGTGACTGTCTGCTGAACGCGATGTAGCTATCACACACTGCTCTATACAGGCCTGTACCCGGAGCTGCCACAAACACTGCGCCAGACAGACGTACGGACACTCGGACGACCTTGTACTCTGCACTGACTGGGGTCTGCCCTCAACGAGTGGACCAAAACGTCCAATGATGCTCGCTGGAGCGATCTCAAGAGGCTACACAAATGAAATGAGTCTCCAATTACTGGACGAATTCGCACAGACAGACAGAGAGGATGCACAACGGACTAAAACGGGAATCGAACAACGGCAAATCACAGCTGAAATAAAGTGTTGTAGGTACATACCAAAATCCTCCGTGTCACTGGTGAATACAGTACTATCCTTCTGTTACCAGAAAATCTGTGTCCCGCCAACACATAGCGAGACATCGCTTATATACGCACCAGTGAAACCACGCACGGAATAATGAATATGCCTACCCCTCGTTCGACATCTCACATAAATATTACAAAAAACATGGCTTTTGCTATTTCACCCGTGGGTTATATTTGGCATAAATATATGTTCCCACGCCATAAATTCAACCAAACTAGTGTACAGCCCTCGCGGAATAAATACCATCCAACATGGTATATCCCACACTACCCTAAATCTGCACACTATAGACCCAGATCTCATAATCCGAAATCTACTCGACTGGTCTCGACAATGCGAAGGTCGCTTTTTGGCCCCGCCAAACCCCTCCATATCGGTCCTACGGGCTGTACACTCAAATGAGAGTGTAGCACATACTAAACTCAAATATCGTGGTCATTTACGGAAATATCACGACACAAAGCATCACCAGTATGGGATCTGATATATCCGTGTTGGCCAGTACCAGGCTATGCTGAAACCCTAACCCGTAGCATACATAACAGGGCAGACCATGGTAATGGGCTGCGCTATATACTGGCTTCACCTACATAAGGTCCCACCCTTATCTGGTGAACAACTAACACGCGGACAAACTCGGCCGGCACGGATAGTGGACATCCGTAATACTAAAAGGGTATTTTCCCTAGCGAAACCAGCACACGCAGTCAACGAGTTCTCTACCACACACATGCATAGTCTGTGGCAAATATGGCGTGACATCAGTAAAACATTGCTCATAAAATAGACGTGTATAAAAATCCGCAAAAAGGAAACGCATAAACGTATTTCCACCAATACAACATAAGCCCCGTTATTACACGCACATTGTACATGGCAAATGTACATGCTAAATCACAGGTATGTAAAAATCACAGGTGTGTGAAATCACAGGTATGTGGAATCACAGGTATGTGAAATCAATAGTACGCACAACAATACAAAATCGTACCACACATCACAAATATACAATTATACGGAATCCAGAATGTACAAGAATGCACGTGTCACGCGACAAATAGTACAGTGGAACATGACGAAAACCGTCACACTGGGAGGTCCGCATGGTGTCCAGCTTAGATAGGTACCACTGTATCAATAAATGGCAGCGTTAAACGAAGCTGTATGCCTTGATAATAATAAAAAAACACAAGTCCTCGGTGACCTTGACATTGGGTGGTCGTACTGGCAGCCTTGATAATGAAATAATGATGTTAGCATTATTGCCTTACAAATTTGTCTTATTAAAAACAAGGTGAACGTAAGCCCTCAGTGACCTTGACCTTGTGCGAGTGGATGTGGGTAGCATGCATAACAAAGCACGATCACATTGTGGCCAAATATTATCAAAATCGGTGAAGCGGTTCATGAGTTTTTGAAAAATGAAAGTTGTTAGTGACGTACGTATGCATGTACGTACGTAGTACGCAGTACATTGACTAAGTTAAACGTTATATCCCCTCTTGTCTATCGGCAAGGGGATAATTAAACAGTCCATGCAGATTTGTTCTCATTTTCAATCATGAACAAACAACAATCAATGCCATATAAATGAAACGCAATGGGGTCCACAGGGTGTCCGGTTTAGACGTGTATACATAGCCCACCACGTTTACGTTCAGCAGTTCTCTGTCAAAACATCGACGAAGTGATAAGCACCCAGCCATATAGAATATATTTGTAATTGAAGGGCCTCTCATCGCCTGGTGCAGTGCGTACAACTGTACATGCACGTGCAGCATATGAATACATATATCTAGTATTGGATGGTCAGTTATAAAAGTCATTTACGAGGGGTATTCAATAATTAATTTCACAACACAAACAATGCTAGCACGCTATGGCTTTTTTCATGTTTGGCTAAGTCAGGGTGTCGGCAATATAGATGCGTTTTTATCAATGTTCAAGCAAAGATTAACTGACAAATATATACAAGAATGGCAAACACGTCTTAACGAATCTAGTCGTGCATTATTATATCGCCAGGTATGCGACTTCAAACTTCAGTATTATTTGAAAGACATCACACTACCAAAAATTCGTAACGCTTTCTCGAGATTAAAAGTATCATCTCACCGCCTAGAGGTAGAAGCCGGTAGATGGAATAGAACTCCGATAGAAAACATAAAATGCACATTATGCCATTGCTTAGAAGATGAATATCACTTTATTGTAGAATGTAACATGTATACAGATATTAGAAAAACTTATATAAATACTTATTATTGGAGGAGACCGAACATGATTAAGTTTATAGAACTAATACAATCAGAAAATTAAAAAAATGTCAAAAATTTTGGCATGTATTTATATCATGCGTTCAATATTAGAAACGAGAATTTATATCTACATTTTTGAGATCATCTTCTCCCAACGCATCTAGTGATTATACACATACCAAACAGTATAATTTACCACGATATACGTGAATACTCATTTAACTCGATATTCTTGATAGTTTACGTATATACTGATAATAGTGGTCAAATTATTGTCACACATAGTTATTACATAATTGTGGTCATATGCCTGACGTTTTGTATGTGAAAGAAATGAACTTAATTGTTGTGTCTGTGGTATTATGTAAGATGTAGTTGTGCAGTAAATTCAGAATGATTATAATGCCATTCTGAATCCCCAGCACAATTGTTGCATTCCACCACGGGTAATACACTTAAACGACTTTCTACTTATATTTACACCAGTCCTGCTGTTGTCTTTGTCATTTTGATATGTTTCGATGTATAGCATGCCATTTTCGTATTGCTTCATGGGCCATATGGCTTAAAGTGTTGTATTTTGAATAAACATCTCCCCATGATCGCAATAAAAGGAAATGACATTGAATGAAAACTTTTAGCATAATTAAAACAACAATAAAATTAAAGACACGTGGTCTTAGGTATGTGCATAAAGTGATGAAACATATTTAATTTAGGAAACAATAATTCAATGGTAGATTTACATGGACTGTCTTGACCAAGTCGTGCTTATAAAAAGAATCAGTATTTGGTAAAATATGTATATTATACTAAATCATAAATAGCGTTGCGAACGCTAGTTTTGTTGACAGTCGATGGTACTATTTTTATTTCGTTGAATTACTTTCACATGTGTCTATAAATAGCAACATATTATATGTGTGGAACAGTATTTTGATCTCAAACTTTAAAAAATGTTATGTTTCACAAAGTGTGCTTCTTGGTACTAGAATAGCGAACGGAAATGCGTTACCAACTTATCTCACCTCTTCATCAAAGACAATTGTAGTACATTGTATAGAAGAAAACACACACTCCTTGCATATGGCATTTGGAGACAATAAAGCAAAAATTAAAGGAACATTGAATATGTTCGACATCATCTGAAACATCATGTGATACACTGTTTCTTTAAAATACGTTATGACATCTCTTTTGTCATATCTCATCAGTTGGGTCTCTGTAGAGTGCACATCATTAACAACTGAATCCTTCATATGTTTAGCCACTGTATTTTCACATGCAGTTTCAATAATAAACCAACTTAAGTGATTGAACTGAAGTGATTGAGGCAGTTGTCATTCAACAATGAAACATGCCTTTTTGTACGATAATGAACTATTCTCAGTCAAAATGCGGAGTATATTATAGTTGTAATCCAGTCCACGTGTATATGCATTTTATTATTGTAATGCATACATTTGACTTTCGTAGGTAGCGTAAAATATATTATGTCCTATTGTTGTATTACTGGGATCAAGTGAACAATGGTCTCGAGCCAAAAAAAGCGTTACAGCTATTTTATTGTATATTAAATATGCACTGATCACAAGTTATCAATAAGCATAGCTTAAGTTCTTCCACTCGCATGTTCTAAAAGGTCGGCACTAGTTTATATTCAATATCATTATACACTAGTGTAATAAATGTGCAAATCAGACGGGTACAATAAAACACATTAGGTAACCAGTATATGCTTAGTATGATGCTGAGCTCATGAACTAAAGCAAATCTAACATTAGTGTTGATGTAATATTTGTTAAAGCGCCTTGACTTACTTATAAAGAAACTCAGCATAGCTCCTTATGACATCAGTAAACTCGTTGATGAATATCATAGTAAATCATCACGCAAGTAAGATCCTCTCTCTCTATATATATCACAGTTTTTGAAACCTGGTGGAATATGCCATTTCACGAGTGGGTGTAGGTTTATAACGCTTTTCTGTTACTTACAGAACGCCACTCAATTATATCTCTATTTTTGTAGTTGACAATTGTCTTTCCACGTGCTAAACTATACGTAAACATAAATATACTGTAGTCTACGTGTGGGAGATTCACCAGGTAAGCTTTTATTTAAAGTATTTCAACAGTGTTCTACACTATAGTTTAGACATTTCTGCGCCCGTCTGTATATATATTTTTGTTTATACATCTGTCCACGGCATTAACACGATTTGTGATTACATATGCGTCGCTGACACGGAGAAAGACCTTGCAGTATTTTTAAGGCGAATATATGTACCTTTATCATCATTCACCATCCAAATTAGCATTTTATGTTATACATGTAATCATTCCGGTGATCGCAAAACATCAACAACTGCTACATTGGTGACATGTTGTAAATATAGGAAATGGTATCGATCGAATGGCGACCAACACATGCAATGATCAAACTGCGTGGGTGCGCAGACTGATCCGGGCTACGCTAGCCATCATAAGACCGCTTTTCTTAGCCGGTGTTCCTTGTGTCAAGCTATCAATTCACACAATGACCATAGACACATAACGTGTGTGGTTTGCCGTGAGGCATGACTTTTTCGTGCCCACGTTTGCATATAGATGCAAACTTTTATTTTGTCTACAGAGGTGTTCAAATTGCTTACCAACCTCTGACAAACAAGATAGTTGATGTGTAATTACTATTATTAAAGCTTCAATAAGTTTATATTTGAAATAATATGGCATACAATATGGCCGCCAAAACTTGAAATCGTTGTCCAATATGCATAACAGACGGCCACAGCCCGCATGTTGAGCATGCCTAGGTTGTTTCAGGTTGTATATATGTGGTTATATATACATGTAAATGGTACTTACAACGTTTCAATCAAAATTCGTAAAACCGTTAGCGCAATGTAATTTCAGATTGACCATGTGTATGAAGGCCAAATGAATGGTCTACTGAATGGATGGTAACAAAAACACGTTTGACGTTTCAAGTTGACGCGACTTAGTGTTACAGATCCACAGATGAGGTAATTTAAACATAAACAATTATAAATGTACTTTAGCTTTATTCTATAACTATAAATGTGTGTATAATGTTTCAGAAGTATCTTCCTTTTACCACAGACTTAGAATAAATAGACTGGCGACTCCGTGCACATAGACTGAATATATCATGATATCTCGTGACGCCGCGAGATTTCGCGCGATTTACGATATAGCCGTATGATTGAGAAAGAAAATTATATTAATCGAACACAGGTGAGTAATTATTTGTACCAGTTTACCGACTGCTTATTATTTTACATAGTACAAACATAGTACAAACATTCTATTTTTCAAATACTCCCAAATATAACGCGGCTATGTGGTTTTCACATTGTATACCTAGTGTTTTGTTTACGCTTGTTTACGCCAGCAAATATCTGCCAATACAACGCTGATTTCCGCCTGGTCGATGATTTCCCATCCAAATGATTTAATATACACTTGTAAGACAACACAAACAAATAATTATCATGTTAATTGGCATCTGTAAGAGAGAATGACACCGCGTAAAGCAATATAAAGTCGGCTCATTTGTTTACAATTTATACAGGTTTGAATTCATTAACCGACTGTACCAGTAGTCCACTTTTCACGTTATTTCTATGTGAAGCAGAATCTGCTATTGCAATATTGTAGGTATATTGTAGCACGCACAACTTTCATTTTATTGAAGTTGTTTTTGTTTTTTTGCAGAGCATATTATAATGGTAGTATTGTACTCTAACATTATTGCCATTTGCAATTCTCTGTTGCCCTTAATTATGTCCAGATACTTTATATGTCATGCCATTTATCCACTTTTCACGCGATTTCAATGTGAATCTGAATCGGCTATTGCAATACTGTAGTGCGCAAAACTTTTCTTTCATTTTATTAAAGTTGTTGACTTTTTTGGCAAAGCATATTACAATGGTAGTATTGTGCAGTAAACAGTATTGCCATTTGTAATTCTCTGTTGCTTTGCTATCCAAAGACTTTATATTTCATGCTATGTATCCACTTTTCACGTAATTATATCCCCCGGACGCCGCAGACACTTCTTGTCCGGAGCATAACTCGAACACCCTTTGGAATATTTTCATGAAACTTTACACATGCATAGACCACGACCCGAAGGTGTGTCGCGCATAAGAATAACAACTCTGGCATTGCTAATTTTTTAGTTATCCCCCTTTTTTGTTTCTCGCACTGATTTCGTGTCCGGAGCATAACTCCACCACCCTTTCGAATATTTTCATGAAACTTCACACATGCATAGACCACGACCCCGAAGGTGTGTCGCGCATAAGAATGACAACTCTTGCATAGCTAATTTTTTAGTTATCTCCCTTTTTTGTTTCGCGCACTGATTGACCATAACTCGACCACCCTTTGGAATATTTTTTATGAAACTTCACACATTCAATTAGACCACGAACCGAAGGTGTGTCGTGCACGAGAATGACAACTCTTGCATAGCTAATTTTTCAGTTATCTCCCTTTTTTGTTTTCGCGCACTGATTTCCTGTCCGGAGCATAACTCGACCACCCTTTGGAATATTTTCATGAAACTTCACACATGCAGAGACCACGACCCGGAGGTGTGTCGCGCACAATAATGACAACTCTTGCGTAGTTAATTTTTTAGTTATCTCCCCTTTTTTTGCGCACTCTACAAACTGGACAATAATGCATGAATACACGTTTTCTCGTCAGCTCTGTACACCTTTTCTCGTGTGCTCTGTACACCTTACCTGTAGAGAGAACAATAGAGACTGGGAGAACCATTCATCTGTGCATGTGCTAGCATGTGCAAATGTCCAGTCTTGACCAGTCTTGACCACTCTTGACCACAGGTAATTTATACAGGTAAATTACTACATTGGATATTACATTTCCGTAAACTGTGTTGAAAATATTGTGGCATTATGTGGACCTGTGCAGATATATGTAGATAAATATAGGACTATTAAAAAAAAATTCTCGTCTCCAGTAGCAAGCATTATTATTTTTAATTTTTAAACTTTTTTTTCCATTTCATTTTTTCATTTTTCTTTTCAAATTCTTTTTAAATTTTTGTCTAGTAGCATTAGGTCGTAAGTGCTATATACAGACTATTATCATATAATAAAACAATTATTGACTAGTAAGCCATAGAATATAATCTGATATTCCATGGCTCACTAGTCAATAATTGTATAATATGTTCGGGCCAGTGAGAATTGCTTTCGGGCCCAGGCTCGAGGTCAAGGCGGGACAAGGCGAGGCATTTGATTCCGTGGAATTCTTGTTTACTTATCTCCCTTTGTTGGTTCATGCTCTGATTTCGTATCCAGAGCATAACTCGAACACCCTTTCGAATATTTGTATGCCTCACCACGATAATGGAGGGGGCATTTAGTGTTACCCTTGTCCGTCCGTCCGTCCGTCCGCACACACGAATGGGTACTTGTTGTAAGCGTACGGGGATCTTATTGGGTAGGGTTCGGATAGTGTTGGGTACTCTTGTTGGGTATTGTTATACAGTAAAAACCCAACAAGTATTCATTCATAGCAACGTGCGTCCCGTCCTCCCGTCCTCCCGTCCGTCCGTCCGTCCATCCGTCACAAAACTTTAACACTCGGGTAAATGTCTCATAATGTCTTCATCCTTCGACCGATCTGCTTTATATTACATATACACATTGCTCTGATGGTTCACTACCGCCCTGTGCCAAATCCACGTTCGTCCTGCCCCCGCCAAGCCCATGGTCAGGGTTACATACTTGGTGCTTCAAAAAGGTGCTTCAAAAACTTTAACACACAGGTAAATATCATATAATTTCTGTTTTCTTTCACGGATCAGCTTCATATTTCTTATACGCATTGCTCTAATGGTCCTCTACCGCCTTGTGCCAAATCCACGTTCGTCCTGCCCCCGCCAAGCCCAGGGTCAAGGTCACATACTTGGTGCTTCAAAAACGTTAACGCTCAGGTAAATATCTTATAATTTTTCTTTCCATTCACGGTTCAACTTCATATTTCATATACGCGTTGCTCTAATGGTCCTCTAGCGCCCTGTGCCAAATCCACGTTCGTCCTGCCCCAGCCAAGCCCAGGGTTAACATCATATACTTAGTGCTTCAAAAACTTTAACGCTCAGGTAAATATCTTATAATTTCTGTTTTCTTTCACGGATCAGCTTCATATTTCATATATGCATTGCTATGATGGTCCTCTACCGCCCTGCGCCAAATCCACGTTCGTGCTGCCCCCGCCAAGCCCAGGGTCAAGGTCAGTTATTTGGTGCTTCAAAAACTTTAACGCTCAGGTAAAAGAAAATTTTGACTTGGAATTTGGCCTCATTTATTATCAAAGCGATATGTGGGACATCCGTGTTCTATGAACACATTTTCTAGTTTATTAAGCTTCACACATGCATAGAAGACGACCCAAAGGTGTGTCGCACGTAAGAATGACAACTCTTGCGTCGTTAATTTCTTAGTTATCTCCCTTTGTTGTTTCGTGCACTGATTTCGTGTCCGGAGCATAACTCGAACACCCTTTGGAATAATTTCATGAAACTTCACACATGCATAGACCATGTTAAAACGATGCCTGTGTTGTTTTCTTTGAATTTACTTCATTGTGCACTTTGGTTGGTGTAAATCATTAGGGCTCCAGATAAGCTGTGTGTCTATATACCCACTGATTTCAAGTTTGATGCATATTTTATTTTGCAAATGAATTGATGAATTTATTGTTTGCCCTAGTTTCTTGAGCAATGAAAGCAAAGCTTTTCATCTCAATTAATCATTAAATGTGTCAATACACGGATAGCTATATTTAGACAAGACCTTGTTGACATAATTTCCTGTGACGCTAACCATTTTACTGCGTGGGTTCGATCGATTCAGTGTCAAATCGTCAATAGCGTAGTAGTATTGCCATTGGAAAGCACGTTTGTGGGCGATGCTTGGTGTGCACGCGAAGAGGCTGGGCCAACAATAATATAGTTATACGGTAGTTCACATATTGATTTAATTTGTAATAAACTAATTTCTTCACTCGCTGACTTCGCTCGAAATTAATTTATTGCAAATTCAATATGTGAACTATAACTATTACACATAATTTTCTGACATAATATAGGGAATTAAGTTGAAACATCACTTATTTGATCTGTGAAAAATCTAAAAAAAAAACGTTTACTTTTTTCTTCAGCTCATATAAGTGAATTTTCAACTTGATTAGTAACAAGCATTTTCCTAATTAGCTGTGTAACTACAGGAGTAATATTGATGTGATATAGCACAGATATGCAGCTGAATTACATATGGTAATAAATCACCAGAATGGAGTCGTTCAGGGATGGCGGTTTCATGAGTTTCATCCTTATCAGAAGCAGGACATCCCTGGTACATTTCTGGCTTCCGTGTTGCTTGAGATTTGAATATCGTTGTGCCCATTATAAAAGAAGTAAGATAAGTACTACTCATAATACTTTTAGGGTTGGGGCTAAGTGACTATAATGTGGTGAGGACCTGGCACCATCACAACAGGTGAAATATGGAATCAAACCCATCTAAAATAACCTTAGTTGTTTGCAGGTCGTTAACACCACTAAATTAATTTATTGATAAGTATAATCTTCATACATCAAAGTAAGTATGTACATGTAAAATATGATGAGAAGAGGAAATACCTTTTGTGACCGCTGTATCAAAGGTTGTGTATACTGTTGTTACTACTTAATTATGTTGAATATACTAATTTAATAAAAATTAAAAAATACTTTGTTCAACTGAAATATGTGTTATCCCGCCTGTGCATCTGCACATAGAAGTTCATGTACACAGAGCTCCAGATAAGCATTGTGTCTAAAGACACCCCCTGATTTCAAATTTGTTGCATATTGTATTTTTGAAAATGGATCACATGGTTTTGTTTTGGTAGAACATGCACTTATTTGCTTGTGTCAGCTCAATAAAGTGAATTCTCAATTTTAGTAGAAAAAGTTTACTCCTCAGTTTGAAAGTGAAAGAGAAGTTTCAAATTAGTGTGCATACATTATATTCCCACCTTTGAAAATCAATCGCATTCAGGTAAATAAATGCATAAAATACACCAATACAATACTTTACTTGAGCTCAGTGTACATGTACTGTAAACAAATGGGCCACCCACTGATCAAAGGAACGGGAAGACATTGGCAGCAATTTTATATCCTGATCGTCTTGCACGCTGCAACATTGCACTTCTGGTCAAACCGTTTTGCTAATGACAGCACAATTACTTCAGTCACTGAATGGGGATGGGCCATGCCGTAGTAGGAGATCTGATATTGGACACCAGAGGTTGTGAGTTCAGTCCTCGTCATAGGCGTGAACAATACTTGCATACTATTTATATCCCACTAGTCTGTCTGATGAGACTTTAATACTGTGGTCCCGTCTCTATATGACCTTAGCAGTTGCTGGGATGATTAAAACCCATCAGTAACTGGATTTTAATGGCGTAGGCCCTGGTCCGGCTGGTTTGCGACTATGCTGGTTGGACTATGCTGGTTGCAAACATCGTAAAGTAATTTTTTCCAACCTGTTGCACAACTATGTTGTACATTACATTACATGTAGCATAGCCGGAATCAATTGAATTGGTGTTGATACCTGACAGATTGATCGAGTGTGATTGATTTAATCAGATTGTTGGGACTTCGCTGTTATCACATGTTGTAAGGTGCGTTTTAATCGCCTGTGGCCCAATATATAAACAGACAAGCTGGTATAGTACCCACAGTTGAAGTAACGGACGAAGGTTCATATATACATTAAATATACATAGAAGCATCAATAAGTGTAAACAAAATAAGCTAAACATGTTTTGCTCCCTCTTATAAGATCGTAATGTGTTATAAGATGGAGTTTAACAATGTTAGCTTATTTTTTTGTATAACTTTTATGTATATGTATGACTCCCAAACCCCTCGCCCTACGATGCGCTTCGCCAAAAAAATATGCCTATTAAAAATAATCCCATTACCCCACCCACCTGGTATCGTACTGTACGTGACGTTACTATATAATACTGTATGAGACCAAATGGGTGGGGTAATTAATTTATTTGTAATGATCATTTTCTTTGTATCACAGGTCCGAGTATTCCACCTGTGA
Organism: Conchocele bisecta; assembly: GCA_029237695.1. Classification (NCBI taxonomy): domain Eukaryota; kingdom Metazoa; phylum Mollusca; class Bivalvia; order Lucinida; family Thyasiridae; genus Conchocele; species Conchocele bisecta. The sequence goes on from CM055270.1 coordinate 97,532,223, forward strand.
TATCATCTGCCTTCCGCGACGCGCCTGTATGGTATAGCGCGGTCTGTCCGTCAGTCCGATTTGCGTTAATGCAGTATATACAGGATCATGAGGTGATCATTCAGGCTTTGTAATATCAATAATTAATCAAACATATTACCGTCAAAGCGGTTTATGATAAGGGCTAACTGCAAAATGGCAAACGCGGAACAAAGAACGAGACATATTACCTGTCTTGTATAACATATGTAGAGATTATATGTGGCATTGTTATCACCACATATTTGAGATCCATTATCAATATTACACCTTCATAACTTTATCCAGAATGATATTTGTTTGATCATTAATAATAAAATACACATCTACAGAAACATATTTCGACAATGTAAACACAATATTTGAATTGCACATTTCCTGCATGTTAAAATGAATACATACATCAATATGATTGGACAATTATTGACTATTCCAACAGTGTACATGCATTTCCCGAAACATTTATAAAATAATATACAGACCTATAATTATCTATACTATGATATTAATATACGCATACATATTCAAATTGTAAAATGTGACCCATCATCTAGTTAGATTATCATCATAACACATATTCAAGGTTCAGATAGCATGACCTTCTCATGCGGTTACCTTGGATATATATTGTTTTCAATAATTCAAGCTATATATAAAAAAACCTGCCTCCCTTGAGTCTGACGACGTCACAAGATATGACGTCGTGAACTTAGCTGACGTAATTTCAGCCGAGATTTCCAATTATCGACGTTTGTCACACCGCCATGTTAGGTTTATTCCGTTGTGTTAAAGTTATCTAACGAACAGAATATATCTATAATCGGGCGTATGTGTGTGATAAAACGAAACAGTCTTCGATCTGTCATGGATCCTGTCTGAGAATGTATTGGATGAACGTTAGACTGCCGTACTAACGGTCGTACGATCGAAATCCACCATTTTTATTCGAAACGGGCACATCTTATATTATGTTTTATTAACAATATTGGTGTAAGGGTAATTTTCTTTTATTATTTTGCTGCTGATAGTACATATAAAAATGTTTGTCTGTTATTGATATGTGTTTTTTTTATGTTCCGTTATTTTGACATATACTATTTTCTTTGACACAGTTTACAGATAACTGTCCACATGAACTGCTATCGACCACCATTTACAGGTGAAAACTCTGTGTAAGTGTCACGAATCGTAGCCGACTATTTTCTTTATCATCCATTAATTGTAACACGGGTCACATAATACTAGTCTAGTGCAATAATCGAATATTCTAGTACCGACGATCGAATAGGTATTGGTGTGTGAAATATCGCTCCCGTGGAATAAACCGCTGGAGAGAATAGCGCTTTATCCGAAACCGCGCACGGACCACCAGTATTGGATTTTGTACTGGTCATATCTGGGTGATCTACACTGTATATGCAGACTTGGATGCTAGCCTAATTACCTAGTAGGTCATACCTACTTATGACTGAAGTATTTCAGATTAATTCACCAGATATCTCATGAGCTAGACTGACTGTTAGAACATTAGTCCACTTACGCAAAATTGTAAGCCAAATGTTGGCACATAAGTTTTACATTGACAAGCAGACTACATGAGGATAGTCATGCACTATGGTGGGAATATATATTCGATTTAACACCATATACTATCAGTCGGACACTCAATTATATTCTTGTGACATTGGAGTGCAAGTTGTCACTGGGAATTGGTGAGTACATATGTTGTAGTTACTTTCTAATGCTGCCATTTAAGTCTGAATCTTGCCAAGACCGGCAATTCTACGCAATGTTATCGTATCCTCGATAATACTGCACTATTTAATTTACCTGATTTATTTGGCCTCGTTTCGACCAAACGCTCGGTCAATACAAGCCGTATGGTATGTATCCGCTGATGTAGATTATCTCCCTTAATCAAATCTTATTGATTAATTAATTCGTCGTGTTTACGTGTAAATGATAACGGTTACAGGACTGATATGTGGGTGCATTCCCTGAGTATTGTAATAGCATATTACTCTCATGTGTTTGTGTTGCATGTCACTCTGACTAATTGCATTAGCAAATTATTGTATTTGTAAACGAAGGGCGAACTTGATTGAAATGTTCACTAACATTAGCTATGCATTTTATATTACGATTCAATCCAATATCAGTCTGCGCCCTGTACAATACATGATAATATTGCGAATTTTAAACATGTCACAATTGTAACGTGCATTTTCTGGACGACTTTCATTATCCTATGTGGTACGCATGCAAACTCGTAACCCAGTCGTCTGTACATTCATTTTATTAAGTCATATACGTTCACAGTCTATTGTAAATATTGTAAATGCTATTGCGACCAGGATGGACAAGATCAGACAGTTCTGCTCTAAAGGCACTGTTTTATACATCAGTAAGCTGCAATAAGGACATGATGTGAAGTATAATTTAGTTCAATCACTGATGTGGAATCCTACTGTCTGATTAGAGTATACAGTGTTTATTATTAGTAATGTAATACTGTGAGTCAGCACAGGAAAAATACTTGGCACAGTTGCTCTTTATTAAGTTAGCGCAGTTGGCCACGGGCTGTCTGATCAAGGTAAGGCCTGTCGCAATAAAATGTTTGTTTACTAATGGTAAATAATTGTGAATTACGTCTGTATTCACATGCACGGCTGTGAAGAGATATATCGTTGGGTACACTAGATATAGTGGCTGTTCATTAATGTGTTATATCGAATTTTCCGACTTATGAATTCCATCAGCCCCCTTCTTCCAATTAGTGAAAATATCTGTGTGTACATTGCAATTTATCATGTTTCATCATTGTAATATATGATGATGTTTAGTATTGCCATGCAATCATGATATTGATTTCATGTGCACTGCTGTGACTATTATTGAGACTATAACACGTTACATTCTGGTAACAACACCGTTTGTGTTTTGTAGTCCCAGCCAGTACACCAGCCAGGCAGCCAGCCAGCCAGTCAGCAACGAGCGACGGCACGTCCATACTTTGTGTGCGTAGAATCAGTACGCAACACAGATTTATTTGTTTATTCTGGACTCCACGACACGACACCGTGTACCAGCGGGGTCTCTGCTCCGCGTGGACCAATGGCGTATTCGAGTGGGGCATATTCCGGTGACGTCATTCCGTCCAAGGACGTGATGAATCGCTAAGGACGTTCACCGATGTGTTATTGGCCCCATCCGCCCAAGTAGGCTCTGTATCTCATAAGTACCAGTAACTTTACGACGTCATTAGAACGTCACTCCCATCATGGCGGAAGCCGGAGTTAATTAGCTGAACTCTATCATTGGAGCTTGATCCTGATCATGATGACGTATACTTTTGAACTTTACCTACCTGTTCCAGTATCGTGGATGTGCCTTGGTTGTGCAAGTGCCTGTGGCGGTGGCTGCTAGGGGACGTTGTCCGTACTGACATATTCATCCATTGTTTGTGCTTTTCATTTATGTAAATACATCATCATTGTAAAAATATACCTTGTTTACTCTGTCCCCAACGTGCTTGGTGTTCTGTCCCTTCAGTAGACTAGCCCGGTGTCACCCTGGCGTGACAGTAAGCTACATTTTGTATTTACATACAGATGGTCGGCAGCATATGTGTAAACCGTTGTAGCCTGGGCCCGGTTTCCCGCACAACTATATGTTTCAGATCTCGACGCGAATTTTCAGTTTATTGCTCAATTCTTCCTTTCTAATATACATGTGATGTTTAAAATTAACATTTAGCGCAACATTTACCTGCAAAAACAACAAAGCCATGGATGTTACGATGTCTCATTTCAAGGCAACATATTTTGGAGACATTAGTATCATGAACCGTGATCTGCACCACTTGAGGATATTATTTATTTTTTGCAAAATGACCCTCTTTTCTGCATAATGGAAGTCTCAAACTTAACATGAAACATTTCATTTCAGTTACTTAGGGGGTTACGTGTTAATCGTCAAAGGTTGTAGCAGCATTGTCAATGGTAAAATAGCAGCATGGACAAACTTTTAAATATCTAATATCATATCCATAGGAATCTTCGGAATGTCAGATTCTTGGTGGATTAACTGTGCAGTTGGTCATAGACATGCACAGACGGTCGGATGGATTGACCCATCCACACATGCACAATGTGTGATTACTGGCATTTAACTCATTTAATTGATGAAGTTTCTCCCCTGTGTATCACAGACTATTATAGTATACATATCAAGTAACATAAACTACAAAGTCCTCGGATTTGTATATGACCGTTTTAAAAAAAAAAGGTACGTATTATGTTTTACCGCACGGCGGGCGTGCGGGCGGCTGAAGAAAAAGCGCGTAGATGGTGTACACAACTCCTCCGAAACCTTTCAGTCGATGGATCTGAAACTATGCACACGTCTTCTACACATATTGAAGATGTGGACTTTCGTGTTTTTATGGCGAAAATATAATTTTTAACAAAAATATCACCTTTTTAATTTAGCCATTTTTTCTGCATTGTTCTATACAATTCTATATACGGTACAGAGTTTGTGTACACAACTCCTCCGAAACCGTTCAGTCGATCGTTCTGAAATTATACACACGTCTTCTACACATATTGAAGATGTGCACCTTCGTGTTTTCATGTCGAAAAATATGTTTTAACAAAAACATCACCTTTTTAACTTAGCCATTTGTTCTACATTTGTCTATACAATTCTATATACGGTACAGAGTTTGTGTACACAACTCCTGCGAAACTGTTCAGTCGATCGTTCTGAAACAAACTATACACACGTCTTCTACACATATTGAAGATGTGCACTTTGGTGTTTTTATGCCGCAAACATATGTTTTAACAAAAATATCACCTTTTTGACTTAGCCATTTTTCTACATTATTGTATCCAATTCCCTATCATTTCTACTTTACACTCTACTTTTCTATCTCTGCATAAATTAGTACACATGTTTAGCACAACGAGATGAAGAAATAAAGCTATAGACTTTCAAATTCTCATTAATGTTTCTTGCCTTGGTGACAGCTTCACATTTCTGCATCTTCGCTGTCTGGCTCATATTCGACGGACGTATTTTGTGACTTGCGGCACTCTTGTTATCAAATACAATAGTGTGTATTGTGAAAATATAAATAGAAAATCTGCATTATGGAAAGCAAAAAAAAAGATATAAAACTTCCTGACACATCATCAGGGCCGTAACCAGGAAGCCAAAAAGCTCGCCCCAATAAAGCTGTCTAAGGCTCAACCGAATATATTTTATATTCGACGGCACTAACCATGTATTTACTATACATACTGTAACGTCGTTTGACGTGGCGGGTACGTGACGTCTCATTTGCTCAAACGACCTGAATAGTGGTGTTGTATAAAATATAATATCTGAATATCTGAATATTGCAGATATCATGATCAAATAAAAAGCATTCAATTCATCATACAAATACCATTGTTATAGTAACAAAATGTAAATTAGACCAAGAATTTCTCGAAGACAGATTTTCTCGCGACGCGGCTCATATTATGTGTAATGCATATGGATTGTAGGGTAATTCATACATTATATAAGTATACACTTTTAAAATCATACAATACTGAACTTTCATTTCCATGAAAGTATGTGACACATTGTCTATGTCTCATTCCCGTGAAGTTTAATGTTGACAACCGATGTGTAAATAGTCTCCTGTCTGTGGGAACAAGTTTACTATAGCTGACAAACTGTGGAAGCTTGACTGGGAACATGCGACGGGTAAGTTAGCGGTGCGGGTCATCCTTATCATAATCTCCATGATTTGGCCCTCAGTTACCCTTTCGCTTTCTTGCACGTGAGTGCTGAAGTCGGTTGTCCCAATTGTACGTGTAATACTATTTAATTAGTGTACTCCGATTAAGTTTAGGGACTGGGACTAAGTGACACTTTTGCATTGAGTACCTGGCACCAGAACCAGGATATTAACAATTGATGGCTGAAGGCATAGTTTCTTGATTTGGTGTGACCCACTAACCCGTGATGTTGTGACGTGTTGTAACCTATTAACCCGTGTTGTTATGTCATGTAGTGACCCACTATCCTCTGTTGGTGTGACACCGTGTGAGCCACTATACCCAGTTGTTTGACATGCTGTAATCCACTAACCCTGTTGTTGTGACATGCTGTGACCCTGTAACCCCTGTTGTTGTGACATGTTGTGACCCACTAATCCATGGTGTTGTGACATGGTGTGACCCACTAACCCATGTTGTTGCGACATGCTGTGACCCACTAATCCATGTTGTTGTGACATGATGTGACCCACTAACCCGTGTTGTTCTGACATGCTGTGATCCACTAATCCATGCTGTTGTGTCATGATGTGACCCACTAACCCATTTTCTGTGACATGATGTGACCCACCAATGCATGTTGTTGAGACATCGTGTGACATGTTGTGTCCCACTAACCCAAATTGTTGAGACATGTTCTGACCCACTAACCCGTGTTGATGTGACATGTTGTTACCTACTAACCCATGTTGTTGTGACATGTTGTAACCTATTAATTTCTGTTGTTGTGACATGTTGTGATCAACTAACCCCTGTTGGTAACCCATTAACCATGTTTTTGTGGCATGCTGTGACCCACTAACCCTGTTTTTTTGTACATGCTGTTACCCGCTAACCCATGTTGTTGTGAAAGACAACCCCGGTAACCCATGTTGTTATGTCGTACTAACCCGTGTTGTTGTGACATACCATCCCCTGTGATTGTGACATACTGACGCATGGTGTTGTAACATGTTTTGGACACAGGTGACTGAACAATAATCGAATGTCAGTCTCGTTTCTAGTATAAGAGTAATTCATATTTGAAACTTGATAATCATGTAATTTTTCTGGTACATGTGGCTGTGACACACTATCCCGTGTTGTTGTGACAGTATGCGACATACTAACCCGTGTTGTTTTGACATACTAACGCGTGTTGTTGTGACATTATGAAACTAGATGGTCGGTATCCGGGAAATGTTCCCAGATGACGCCTGGATTGAAGTTCGAAGTCATTGACCCTGGGTATCGGTGTAGTAAATAGTGGTAAATGTGTAAAAGTGGTAAAAGTTTCACATCATAATCTCAATGGGTATGAGAGATAACTTCTAGAAAGGTTTAAGGTAATGTTTTGTTTATTAGTCACAATCAATTTTATTATGAAAATTTGGATTGAATTGAATTTTAACGCAACACTTCAACAAATGTTTAAAGTCATTTGACCTTGACCTTGGGCTCCTAGGCAGCATGTGTAGTGTGTACAATTAACATATGGATGTTGATCACTGCGTAAATGAATTTTCAAGTTGATATCGCAAGCGGTCACATTTGAACTTCACCATGGGCTCCTGTGAAACATGTGTAGGGTGTACAATAAATAAATGGATGATGCTCAATATGTGTATCAAGTTTCAAGTTGATATCCCAAGCAGGCATAGAGATATATCAATTTTAAAAACGTCAACGTAAAATGAGGAAGGTGGACAACGGACGCCGGACAAAGTGGTAACTATATTCTCCGCTGTGTTGTTGTGACATGTTGTGACATAATAACCCGTGTTGTTGTGACATTATGTGACACACTAACCCGTGCTGTTGTGACAAACCACCCCGGCGTCCGCAGAGTGTCTGCAGTCGTAGTTTCCCCATCCCATGTTTTCACAATGCAGCAGTGAGGCCTCCGTGCCCGCACACCTCACTTCGTCTAGGTAGATCTCGCCCGCCCCCGCCCCGTACCGCGCCTCGCCAACCGCATCCTGAATGGGATACAATTATACTTATTACTAGTCAATATCTCGCTAGAATATTATATGCAGTGAAACGTCTCTAAATCGGACACACTGGAGTCCCCAGGGTATCCGGCTTAGATATGTTACACTGTTGTTGTTTTTAGAGATACGAGAAGAAGGGGGCTAATTTGCTTGTGAAATGCGACCCTTAACAAACTAGTCAGCGAGACATACCATGCAAGGAACCCGGAAATGGCGTTTATACAATAGATATCATAGAAATCAAGAACTGGCATCGTTAAATGAAGCTAATACCCACGCTGGCAGCCTTGATAATAAAACGAAAGACATGAACAAAACTTTAAATTGTTTGAATTATAAATAAGGTGAACGCCGGGGAGTTCCCAAAGGGTGTTCAGTTTATAGAGATTACACTGGAAACATGTACGTACACCCCAGACGTAGCCAAGCTGTCGACAGGCCACCGTAGCCGCTGTATACACCCAGCCATCGTCACATACTGTGCCCCAGGCGGACAAGTTGGAGAGTCGCACTTCCAGCCGCCCTGAATATGGCGTCGGTCCATCAGCCAGTCGAACGTCGAGTCCTGTCGATATAAACCGTCATGTATGTGTCCATCATCGCTTGATGGGCATTATTGAATTATTAGTTGATTGAATCTGGTTTAGTATTCCTTAAACGGCAAAGTCGTGAACACACGGGACTATTTCTACTCACGAGAATATTTCAAATTACAATACTTTTTAACCACTAAATCCACAATATCCCTATCCACTGCCTGATGCCCTTACAACCATACGCATGATCACATGGTTATCTAATCCCCACCCATGGTCAACATGTATATTTATCAGGTAACGATATCTGTATTGACCGAATACGTACTGACTGATAACATAATGTCGTATCAGGCATTGACCTGAAGCGAACATCCGGATAACAACGAATTGAAAACTAACGTTTCATTGAACGAACTGACATCAGTGTAATGACGCAAGACAAACAAGTTCGTGTTTTATTTCAACGAAAACCAAGTCATCATTGCTCATTCTGTAGCGTAAAACGTTGCATGATAACTATATAATGTGCTAGTGTCTTTAATATCATGTTTATCAGGCTCGGCTCGGAAACGGAGGGAATTCCTACGAGTTTCCTAGCCTTGCCGGATTAACTTGATATCAAAAGACAGTAACGTGCCTGGTATTTTCCCCTTGTATCACCGATCATGGCACATGCAGATTAAACACTCTACATTTCGGACCTGGTGTTGATCAGTAAGGGTTTTTTGTTAGTTATGATAGATCCTATTTCGAAAAATCTGCAACGTTTAATGGAAAGAGTAATAAGTGCGTTCCCTAGCACTAGTCGAGTAGATGTCTGGGTTGTTGTTGTTGTTGTTGTTGTTGTTGTTGTGGAGAGAACATTCATGTACTTTCATGTGTACATAAAATGGTAATTTACTGTACGTTAACACATATTATTGAACAGTATACTACATTAGATGTAATAAAATGATTTTTTATATTGCGTGAGACTGATATAACATACCAGGTTAAGTGATCCGTCCATATACAATGAATGATGCAATGAAAGTGATTTATCATTTAAATTGATTTCATTTTCTCGTTTCCTGTGAACTCAATCAGATAACTCGTTCAATATGTAATTTATTAAGTCTGTACTCAAAGCAATAGTATTGTCTACCCTAGTTTCACGACCTATGAAATAACAGCATTTAATCTCAATTAATAGCATATTGCGACGCTTTTGCCAATATCCATTCAATTAATAATTAAACGTTCAGCCACTATATTTAGAACTGCTATTACGCCTTGTTGTCATCAGTTCACGAGACGCAAAACATATTGCCGCCCACACAGACGCTCACTTCGTGCCACACAGCCAATCGCATTAACATGTATCCAAGCAAATCAGAACACATTAGGACTGTACATCGAGGAAACAAGTTCGAGATAGAAAATAGTGAAAACACATTATTTTCATAATGCTGAAAGTTCACATACAGACAAGTTGTTCCATTGTGTGGTGTTTGGTTACAAAACATACATACCACAATACCAATTACGGTGTCTGGTTCCGTTTGTGTGACATCATACAACACAATCTGGGACAGTTTACTGTCTGTTTCACGAAATCTGACCACATTTTACGGCTGTATGAACAATTCAAAAACTGTATTTTTGTATTTCTTATTGTAAAATACTAACTATTGTGACACACTGACCCGTGTCGTTGTGAAATACCATCCGTGTTGTTGTAACATACGAACGCGTGTTGTTCGCAAATGTTGGGACATTATAACCTGTATTGTTGTAACTTGTGACATACTGGACTGTATGCGTCTTTGGATTAGTCACATACTAAACTCAACCCTTCCAGCCTGATTACAATAATATTGTGTCACATAGTAATCCGTGTTGTTGGGACATTTTGTCACATACCAACGTGTATGCAACCTGCGTGGTGTTGTGACATTGAGTGACCTACTAACCCTGTTGTTGAGACATGGTGTGACCAAATGACCCCTGTTGTTGTGACATAGTATGACCCACTAACCCGTTTTGTTGTTACACGGTGTGATCAACTAACCCCTGTTTCTGTGACATGCTGTGACCCTCTAACCCCTTTTGTTGTGACATGCTGTGACCCACTAACCCATGTTGTTGTGACATGCTGTGATCCACTAACCCATGTTGTTATGACATGCTGTGATCTACTAACTCATGTTGTTGTGACATGCTGTGATCTACTAACACTCTGTCTGTGACATGCTGTGACCCACTAACCCCTGTTGTTGTGTGCGGAGACCCTCTAACCCATGCAGTTGTGACATGCTGTTACCCACTAATCCATGTTATTTTGACATGCTGTGACCCACTAAACCATGGTGTTGTGACATGCTGTGACCCTCTAACCCCTGTGGTTGTGACATGATGTGACCCACTACTCCATGTTATTTTGATATGCTGTGATCCGCTAAACCATGTTGTTGTGACATGCTGTGACCCTCTAACTCCTGTTGTTGTGACATGATGTGACCCACTAATCCATGTTATTGTGACAGGGTGTGACCCACTATACCATGTTGTTGTGACATGCTGTGATCTACTAACCACTGTGCCACAAACCCCTGTTGGTGTGACACCGTGTGACCCACTAAACCCTGTTGTTGTGACATGTTGTAACCCACTAACCATGTTTGTGTGACATGCTGTGACACACTAACCCTGATTTTTTGACATGCTGTGACCCACTGACCGATGTTGTTGTGAAAGACCACCCCGGTAAACCATGTTGTTATGTCGTACTAACCCGTGTTTTTGTGACATACTAACCGGTGTTATTGAGAAATACGGACCCATGCTGTTGTGACATGTTGTGACCACAGGTGACTGAATAATAATCGCATGTCAGTATCGTTTCTAGTATAAGAGAAATTTATATTTGAAACTTGATAATCAGGTAATTTTCTGGTACCTCTGGTTGTGACACACTAAACCGTGTTGTTGTGACATTATGTAACATACTAACCCGTGTTGTTGTTACATATTGTGACATACTAACCCGTTTCATTGTGTTGTGACACACTAACCCGTGTTGTTGTGACATGTTGTTACATACTAACCCGTGTTGTTGTGACATTATGTGACACACTAACCCGTGTTGTGACAGACCACCCCCGCGTCCTCGGAGTGTCCGCAGTCGTGATTGCCCAATCCACTGTGTTCACACTGCAGCAGTGTGGCCTCTGTGCCCGCACACCTCACTTCGTCTAAGTATATCTCGCCCGCGCCCGCCCCGTACCTCGCTTTGACAACAGCATCCTGTATAGGATACAATTATACTTATTACTGGTCAATATCTCGTCAGAACATGTTTATGCAGTGAAACTTCTCTAAACCGGACACAGTGGGGGTCCCCAGGGTATCCGGCTTTGATATGTTTCACTGTAATACATATACGAGAACAGGGGACACACGTTTTGTGAAATGCGAAATGGAAAAAAAAAACATTAAAATATTTGCCTTACAAATAAGGTGAACGTCGGGGAGTTCCCAAAGGGTGTTCAGTTCATAAAGCTTACACGGGAAACGTATACGTACACCCAAGACGTAGCCAAGCTGTCGACAGGCTACCGTGGCCGCCGTATGCACCCAGCCATCGTCACATACTGTGCCCCAGGCGGACGAGTTGGAGAATCGCACTTCCAGCCGCCCGGAATATGGCGTCGATCCATTAGCCAGTCGAACGTCGAGTTCTGTCACTAGAAACCGTTATGTATGTGTCTATCATAGCTTGAGGGGCATTATTTAAGTATTGGTTGATTGAATATGGTTTTGTGTCCCGTCATCAGCAAGGTCGTGAACACACGGGGCTATTTCTACTCACGAGAATATTTCAAATTACAATACTTTTCCAGCACTGAACCCACAATATCCCTATCCAGTGCCAGACACCCTTACTACCATACGCATGATCACATGGTTATCTAATCCCCACCTCTGGTCAATATGTATATTTATCAGGTAACGACATCTGTATTGACCGAATACGTACTGACTGATAGCATAGTATCGTATCAGGCATTGACCTGAAGCGAATATCCGCGTTACAACGAATTGAAAACTAACATTTAATTGGTCGAACTGATATCAGTGTCATGATGCAAAACAAACACTCGCGTGTTCTTTTACACTAATACCACGGCATCATTGCTCATTCTGTAGCATAAAACGTTTCATGATAAATATAATATGGTTGATATCGTCTATCAAGTTTGGCCCGGAAGCGGAGGGAATTCCTACGCGTTTCCTAGCCTTGCCGGATAAACTTGATATCAAAAGACAGTAACGTGCCTGGTATTTTCCCGTTGTGTCACCGGTCATGGCACATGCAGATTAAACACTCTACATTTCGGACCTGTAGCCGATTTCATCAACATTGCAAAGTATACTTTAGTAGCAAAGTATACTTTGAGGGAGAAATTTTCAATTTTATGATAAATTTATTAATTTTTATTATACTGAATTTATTACATTATCACAGCCAATTTGGCTGTGATAATGTAATAAATTCAGTATAATAATTCTGCATACTTTTAATCATAAAACATATGCATTTGTTAGTTCTATATGAAATAATGCATTTCAGGAAAAATAAATGATTACTCCCTCAAAGTATACTTTGCTAGTAAAGTATACTTTGTAATGTTGATGAAATAGGCTACTGGTGTTGATTAATAAGGGTTTTTGTCCCGCCTGCTTTAGCAGAAGCGGGACATAGGCATAGCTTTTCCGTCGGCGTCGGCGTCGGCGTCGGCGTCGGCGTCGGCGTCGGCGTCGGCGTCGGCGTCGGCGTCGGCGTCGGCTTCGGCGTCGGCGTCGGAGTCGGCGTCAACATTTCACGTTAAGTTTTTGCGTTTAGCTCAGTTTCCAGAAAACTATAGCTCATACGACCTCCATACTTGGTATACATCAACACTGTGGTGTATCCATCTCACACAGAGGGAGCCCATGTGACCTTCACCTACTTTTCATGGTTCATTGACCTACTTTTCACATGCATTCAACGTTCAGTTTTTGCGTCTAGCTCTGTGTCTAAAACTTAACGCTCAGGTTAATTCATTGTAACTTCTGTTTCCCTCAATGGAATGCTTTAATATTCCATACATGCATTTGTAACAACATCCCGCATCATTCTACAGAAAGCCCCTGGTTCCCGCTAACCCCAAAGGTCAAGGTCACTGACTTAGAAATTTCCGTGTTTGGAAAAGTTAACGCTCAGTTTATGCTTTAATATTCCATACATGAATTAGTAACAACATCCCGCATCATTCTACAGAAAGACCATGGTGCCGGCTAACCCCAAAGGTAAAGGTCACTGAATTAGAAATGTCCTTGTTTGGAAAAGTTAACGCTCAGTTTATGCTTTAATATTCCATATATGCATTTGCAACAACATCCCGCATCATTTTGCAGAAAGCCCATGGTGCCCGCTAACCCCAAAGGTCAAGGTCACTGACTTAGAAATTAACGCTCAGTTTATGCTTTAATATTCAATACATGCATTTGTAACAACATCCCGCATCATTCTACAGAAAGCCCATGGTGCCCGCAAACCCCAAAGGTCAAGGTCACTGACTTAGATAAATGTTCGTGTTTGGAAAATTTAACGTTTAATTTATGCTTTAATATTCCATACATGCATTTGTAACAACATCCCGCATCATTCTACAGAAAGCCCATCATTCTACAGAAAGCCCATTGTGCCCGCTAACCCCAAAGGTCAAGGTCAGTGACTTAGAAATTTCCGTTTTTGGAAAAATTAACTCTCAGTTTATGCTTTAATATTCCATACATGCATTTGTAACAACATCCCGCATCATTCTACAGAAAGCCCATGGTGCTCGCTAACCCCAAAGGTCAAGGTCATTGATTTAGACAAATTTTCGTTTTTGGAAAAGTTAACGCTCAGTTTATGCTTTAATATTCCATACATTTATAACAACATCCCGCATCATTCTACAGAAAGCCCATGGCGCCCGCTAACCCCAAAGGTGAAGGTCGCTGACTTAGAAATTTCCGTGTTTGGAAAAGTTAACGCTCAGTTTATGCTTTAATATTCCATACATGCATTTGTAACAACATCCCGCATCATTCTACAGAAAGCCCATGGTGCTCACTAACCCCAAGGTTATTACAAGCTCCTTATGTACTATCAAACTGCGCCCGGCGGGACATTTTGCTCCGCAGAGCTCTTGTCTGTTAGTTATGATATACATGTATCCTATTTCACAAATCTACAACGTTTAATGGAAACATGTTGGGTGATAGTTATGTCGATGCCATGTCGGTGGCTATGAGAATTCGGCCGTAGTCGTTGAACGTTAGTTCGTATTCGAGGCGGTCCGCCAAAGCACTCTGATAGTAGGGCATGTGACTCTCCAGCAACTCAAAGTTGAGCGGGATGTAGAAGCGGTTGCCGTAAGCGGCCGCGATCGCGTTGTCCCTCACGTTGTTATCTGCCTTGTTACCAGTTCCGATTCTAAGTCTGGTTACGTTCTTATTTGTACTGGTGTCAATACCCTGATATACCGCGTTTTCGCGCTCATGCGCCGTCTTCCAGAGGTCCTGATAACAATGGTAGACGTCGCTGTCATCGATAGACATCACCTCATTACCAGAAATCTTTATCATGGTCTTCTTGACGATGGCGCGACCCAGGTTCTGATCGACGGTTCAGTCCGCGTCCGTCGACGTTAGCGAAATAGTGAAAGCGAGGCGAACAGTCCCCGGCACAATGACGTCGCTAGCTCCGAGGTTGGGAAAGCGGACTAACAGCTGCTGGTTCTGGTCGATCGTCGATGGGTTGTTCGTAATAACGACGCTCTGTCTCACGCCTTTCGCCCCGAGGAAATAGGTGGTGCTACCAGCACCACTAGTCAACGTCGGGAACTACTCGAGGGAGCTGTAAACGACTACTACAACAGTTTGGCAGAAAAAGGTGTGGTCCCATCTGTCGGCCGCTACTACTCCAAGTTCGAATTGGATCTGCGTGGTAGGTTGCGACTAAAAGCATCAAATGCCCAAATCGTCAACATGAATACCGGAAAACCCCTATCGCTGAACACCATTGCTGGAACCCGGGGCGGTGGCGAAATCATAAATAACGAACTAGGATTCGTAGATTGGGCCCGTGGTAAAATAATTATGCCGGCCCGCGCTGTAGCGGCCCTACAGTCTACCGACGAAACGCTGGTGAAGACGGCCGCCGCGATAGAAACAGTCGAGCTCAGCGAGCTCCCTCGTGTAGCCACCGACGCTATTCACACGAAGGAGACCACGGTTAGCGACTTAGGCAGCACGATGGATGATCCACCGTTCACTCTTCGCGAACTCCGGGGACGCGATAAGGCTATGCAAACAGTCCGGGGCGAATTGGTACATAACCTCGCCAAACTCACGGCGCTGGATAAACATATCGCGCTAGAAGAAAGGAAAAATGAGGAAGCCGGTGACGATAGAGAATCTACCGAGCGGATCACCGAACGCCTGCGGTCGTTGCGGGATGAAAGAGCAGCTCGCTTAGAGGCTGCATCGGCTTGCCATGGGGCTCTCCGCACCCAATTCAGTCGGTGGCGCGAAACAATCTCGAGGGTTCTGCACGAGGACACGACACTCGGCGAGCGTCTTCGCACTCTGTTCAGAGAGCAGGGTGTCACGATAGTAAGCATCCTCACAGCTCTCGGCATGACTATATATACCATAGTTCTAGTTTTCACTGGCGGTGCGGCGGCTGCACCCGCACCAGCACCCGCGCCAGGACCCGCGTCATCCGGTGGAGCCAAGGAGTGGGTAACAAAACATTTAAAAGCCCTCGCCAGTCTCCTGGCTAAATTAGCCGGAAAGGCGGCTGCCGCGCTGCCTGGGTTGATCGGGGGTCTCGTCTCCTTCTTGCTATCTATATTATCAAAAACGGCCGGAGGGCTCGCTGAGAATGCTTGGGCCTTAATCGTGGCGATCGCCGGTCTCCTACTATTCTCCGCCCGAGAGTTCCTAAAACCAAAGCACAAATAGTCCGATCGCCACAAGGGCGACGACGAGCCCTAATTTTTCATCCTCGTGGGTGGTAGTTCCGAAGGAACTTGCTGGTGCATCAAATCCTATTGCAGCCGTTGTAACAACGGTGGAACTTGCTGTGACACTAGTTCCCGCACCTATTCCAATTCGTGAATGGCGATCGCCGGTCTCATACTATTCTCCGCCAGAGAGTTCCTAAAACCAAAGCACAAATACTCCGATCGCCACGAGGGCGACGACGAGCCCTAATTTTTCATCCTCGTGGGTTGTAGTTCCGAAGGAACTTGCTGGTGCATCAAATCCTATTGCAGCCGTTGTAACAACGGTGGAACTTGCTGTGACACTAGTTCCCGCACCTATTCCAATTCGTGAATTGGGGGAACTTGATGGGGTGCTTTGTACTGGGGTTGGCGCTTGCGGTTTTATGAAATCAGTTCCATGCGCGGTTCGCTTGATGATATCCACGTTCACGTTCCCGTTATGGCCGATCTTTTGTTTGACGGTGGCGATTACGATCTGATTATTGTAACCGTCAACCCGGTCGTCTCGTAGTATCATATTGCTCGGCGCCATATACACACCTATTCAAAATACATAGTCTACTGGGGTGCCGGCATACTGCAAAACGTCTTGATACCGCTGGATCGCCGCAGGGATGTCCACCAGTTTGTTTATTGCGTCCTCGACATTTGCTAAGAACTGTTTCTGGCTATCGAACGCCGTCCCGGTTCCTATTACAGAACTGCGCAATTGCGATTGTGAGCCGAGGATGGCCCAGACGTATGTGCGAATGGAGTCGTTGAGACGAATAACCCCGGCTTCCGTGAACCCCAGACCCTTATCTAACATAAATGATCCCCACGCTGTATTTACCCACGCAGGTTGCTGAATGAAATCGATGTGGGCCGATTTGAAAGACCATGGTACTGGTGGCACGAAGTCGGTATTATTTAGTTTTTTATTGGTGGTGGTGGATCTTTTGGGTGCTTCAGAAACCCCATACCCGTTATGTAAACTTCACCTAAACCAGAAGTGTACCAGGACTCTTTCTGGTGCCAGTCCGCGTCTTTTGGGGCCCCAAATTCGTTACAAATTCTTTCGAACGCCGTACGGTCGTATGCGCTGGAAATGGGATTCCAGCCGTCGTCCTGCGGCAGAGAGATTTTCTGTTCTTTGAGAATCCTCCTAATAGTGTAATACGCGTGAAAGTTGTAAACGACCCTCAAGAAGGGATCCTCCGCGGCCAGATGGTCCTGAGAGGAAACCCCGCATCCGGCTGTTGCGCACCATACGGCGAAGTTGAGCTGATTCTGCCAAAACTGCATCGGTGTTGCTTTCCACCCGTTCACGGCCTCCATGGTAGTAATCTTGGGCAGCCTATATTGTTCAAAGATGTCGTGAAAGTTGCTTTGAAAGCCTTTTCCACCACTAACTTGGATAGTGGGGTGCACCAGCCGGGGAGCCTTAGTGTCATATACCCCACCGACCGCGTACTTTGCATTTGAATTAAAGCTAAATGCCTTGGTATCCATTAAAATATATTATTATGTTTGCTACTATCACTAATGTTCAAAAAGATAGTTGTGAGCTTCAGAAGTCAATCGACAACTGCTGCGGAAAACGCAGGGTAGGCCTTAGATCAATCACCTTCACGGTTAGGTGGGATAATGTGGGGAAGAGTGAAGGGTTTGGGTATGTGAAGGATGGACGCTCAGTAGGTGTAAAGCTGCCTCCCGGACTGTGAAGTTTTAGACAGGTCAAAGATTTTGTCACCTCAGAGCTTGACGGTAGAGTCAACCTCACAGTATCGAAGGCTACCGGGCTCGCAACAATGACCATCGGCCCAGACAGCCGGGTAAGGATCTCCACGGCGTTGGGTATTCGACTCGGTTTTAGAGAGACATACGCCGAAAATAAAGGATTTTTTGTCCCGGGTGAGTACGTCGGTGATAACCCGGTGGCCTTCGCCTTCACGGAAACTCTCAGGGTGCACCTGGATCGGGTGAACACATCGTACAACACGGTAGACGGATCTCCCAGCAAATTACTGAAAACAGTGCAAGCCAGTGATTGTTTCTTTCGGGAGACTGTGACCTTAGACTTCCCATGCCCCGAGATGAAAGTTTTGGAATCGGGACATATCCACGAATTTACGGTCTCTGTTCTTGATGATCAAGCGAGAGAGTTGAAGAACTATTATCCGATATCGGTCGTCCTAGAAATTTCAAATTAATTAATTTTATAATTTTTTAAAATAAATTAGAATTAAACGTATGTTCGTAATTTATATATATATATATATATATATATATATTTATATATATATATTATTGAAAAAGAGTATATTACTGCGATCAAAACATTTGCTCTTCCGAAACTGATATATCCATTAACAGTCTTACCTGACCCACCAGATAGCATAATTAAAACACTTAAAATGAAATTGTTTGATTTTGTCTGGGATGGAAAACCCGATAAAATAAAGCGGAACACAATAATTCAAACATATGAACACGGGGTTTAAAGATGGTCGATATAGACAGTTTTATAAAAGCGATAAAAGCATCATGGGTAAAAAGAATATGTGATGATAAAAACAATGGCCAGTGGAAACTGCTATACACACAGAAACTTGAACCATTTGGTGGGAAACTACTTTTCGAATGCAATATAAAACCACAGGATATAAAACACTTATGTACAGAACATACTTTCCTATTCAATGTTTTGGCA
This sequence comes from Conchocele bisecta, assembly GCA_029237695.1. Classification (NCBI taxonomy): domain Eukaryota; kingdom Metazoa; phylum Mollusca; class Bivalvia; order Lucinida; family Thyasiridae; genus Conchocele; species Conchocele bisecta. The sequence continues at coordinate 97,551,360 of CM055270.1, forward strand.
TCATGGGCTAACATCAATTTCTCAGAAAAAAACGAAAGTATATCAAAATAAATTATATGGAATAATTCTAACATAAAGTATCAAAACAAAACAATATACATCAAATCTTGGTACGAAAGGGGTATTCAATTTATAGAACAGTTATATGATTATAGAGTACACAAATTTATCGGTTTTAATGATTTTGCGGAAATGTATAATATAAGGGCAGATGATTTTATCAAATACCAAGGTTTAGTAAATAATATTAATCTGCAATGGAAAGAAAAAATTAAAACAGAAAACATAAATAACGTACAAACTCTGAAACCTATTTTACAAAAAGTACAGACAAGCAATGGAGCAAATAAACTTCTATACACTATACAAACAAACAAAAAAAACATAGAATCAATAAAATCAGAGCAGAAATGGACGAATGAATTTCCCGATTTTAATTTCGAATGGAAAAATATATACACAACTTGTATGCAATTTACAATAGATACCACACTACAGAATTTTCAGTATAAATATTTAATGAGAATCATAGGCACAAATCAATTATTACTTAATTGTGGCATGGTACCAAGTAGTTTATGTGATTTTTGCAGCATGAATGTGGAAAATATAAAACATTTATTCTGGGAATGCCCAAACGTACAACATGTATGGTCACAACTAAGAACATTCTTAAATGAAAGAGGTGTGGTTTACGAATGAACTTTAATACGATTTCATTTGGTGTAAACCAAACAAACATTATCGCTAAACAATTTAATTTCATTATCATACTTGCAAAGTATTTCTTCATTAAATGTAAATATGAAAAACAAGAATTGTCATAACTTCTTCATGAAATATTTGAAAAGACGAATCAATATTGAAAAAGAAATAGCCACAATAACAAGCTAGATCTGCATATAATAAAATGGGGTAATTTCAACTTTTAACACCCAAAAACGAAATATTAATAAAATAAAAAGACGATCAATATGTACCAAGCGTAGCAAAGTTAATTACATGCTTATTAACACTATATGTCAACTATATTATAGTATTGACATAAACGTTATACATCACGTGTATTACGAATTACGAGAACAGAAGGAAGACCTCTTTATCTTTTTTCTCTCTTTCCTATAACTCTCTTCTTAAAAAACTCTTCTTAAATAAGCTCACTTTCTAAATACATTATGTATGGTCTTTTCTAGTAACATGTCATGTGATTTCAACTATGTTTTGTTATACAATATTTACATGATACATGATGTATTTAAAAATTGAAAATAAACCATTTAGTAAAAAATAAAAAGAAAGAAAATGAGTATATACGGACCAGGTAGTTCTTCCAATTCCAATCGGGATTGGGTGACAGATTCAAAGAATTTGGAACCGGCAGAAGTGTGATTCATCCCGACAGAGAGCGACTTTTTAACTACCGGAAAAACCAAGGCCCTGACCAATATAACTATATCGGCGGCCACGGACGAGATTCACAAGAGTCTACTATCACAAATTAGAGTATATACCCTGGCTGTGACTGCACAAGTTCGTAAACAAACACATACAGAACTAAACGATATAGGTGGGAAAATAACCGAATTTCGGGAAGAGGCCCGGGTGGGAATTGAGGGAGTCCGAACGGGTATTGAGAAAGACCAGGCGGCCCTTACGGAGGTTTATAGGGTGTTGCGCTGAGAGGACTCTCTCAACAGAGAAGCATCACTTACTGAACTAGGAGGAAAAATAACGAAATTTCGAAAAGAGGCCCGTTTGGGGATTGAGGGAGTCCGAACGGGTATTGAGAAAGCCCGAGAAGACCACCAGGCGGCCCTTACGGAGGCGTATAGGGTGTTGCGCTCAGACGACTCTCCCAACAGAGAAGCAGCACTTACTGAACTAGGTGAAAAAATAACCAAATTTCGAAAAGTGGCCCGGTTGGGGATTGAGGGAGTCCGAACGGGTATTGAGAAAGCCCGAGAAGACCACCAGGCGGCCCTTACGGAGGCGTATATGGTGTTGCGCTCAGAGGACTCTCCCAACAGAGAAGCAGCACTTACTGAACTAGGTGAAAAAATAACAGAATTTCGGGAAGAGGCCCGGTTGGGGGTTGAGGGAGTCCGAACGGGTATTGAGAAAGCCCGAGGAGACCACCAGGCCGCCCTTACGGAGGCATATGGGTTGTTGCGCTCAGAGGACTCTGCAGCACTTACTGAACTAGATGGAAAAATCACCGAAGTTTCCGAAAAACTGAAACGTGTTCGTAGAGCCGCGAACAAAGCACTTGAGGAGACCGCTGAAAAGATTCGTGCTGAGGCCCATACCTCTATCGGGGGGCTTGCCGGACTGTTGAAAACAATGAAAACGCAAAAACGTGTCATCACAGTTTGGGCTGAGAAGCGGGGCCCATTGACTGAGGGGCTTTATGAATATTCATTCGTTGCCAAAGCGAGAAATAAATATGGGGGATACGCCATGCCAGCTACAGGTACACTTCTCCGAATGGCTGTCTGCTCAGTTAATGCTAATGGTAAATCTGTGGGCGCGGTCGTGATAAATCTTGTAGTGGATGGGGAAGAACGGGGGGTTGGTGATATTTCATCGGTGGTTTTGTTCGCCGGTGACGATACAATTAGACTTTCCGAAGGTAGTATTATTAACTTTGTTACGAAAATCGCTGACCCAGCGAGTTCTTCCACTGTTCTAACATTGTTAATTGAACTTGATTTGTAATCATGAACGAATCACCGCTTCCAATTGTCAATACCAATCCATCAACACTGTATCCAATTGTCAATTCCAATCCATCAACACTGTATCCAATTCGCGAAAGATGTTTAGATTTTAGGTTGGATAATATCGTCGTTATGCAGGATAGTTTAGTTAGCGAATGTAAAAATAGAAAAAGAAGCGCTAAAAAATATAAGCGCGTTGCAAATTTAGCAGAGGCATCCAGTACGGTTCTGATAAGTTTATCTGTATTGAGTGGTGCGGGGACTGCCGCAACGCTATCTACAATTGTAACAGTTCCAATTGCTGGGGTTTTGAGTGGAATTACAGTTTTATCTGGAATACTTTGTATTTTAATTAGGGGGGCTGGTCGAAAACTCGAGAAAAAATGTAGAAAACATGATAGAATATCCGTTCTCGCTAGGTCTAAGAAAAATAGCATCGACGTTATAGTGTCCAAAGCGTTGGCCGATAATGAAATATAAAATTTAGAGTTTGAATCCGTTGTGGAAGAAATGAGGAGATATGAAGAATTAAAAAATGATATTAGAATCAAAGCGCGCGCCACCATGTGTCACTCTCACATCTCCTCCACCCAATCATTGGACTGTTACCGCGGACCCCTCCTCCTCATTATCTCCATCCGCTAGAATGCGTAGAGCAGCCAGAGTGAAATACATGTGGCGAAACCTGTCTCAGCGCTGAGAGTATTGCTGGCGTCCCAGCAATGAATATATGTGTTTATTTCTCGTACATAAACCTAACTTTTGTTGGTTGAAATGTATGGTATAAGAGAGACAACTCTGACAAGGACGACCCGTTTTAGAAGTACACAGTTGTCTAACTTGGCTCTGTATTCTATAGGTGGTCCGCACTTTTTGTCTATTCAGTTTATACACAAATTCGAGGGGTCTGGGACTGTCGATGGAGCGTAGGGGTGGTGTGTAGGTTGGTGGTATCATTTTAACTCACTATATACTACTGTACTCAAATCAATAGTATTGTCTATCCTAGTTTCTCGACCAATGAAAGAACAGCATTTCATCTCAATTAATAGCACATTGTGACGTTTTTGACAATATCCATTACATTAATAATTAAATGTTCAGCCGCTATATTTAGCTCTGACTTTACGCCGTGTTGCCATATTACCGCCCACGCAGCCGCTCACTTCGTGTCACACAGCCAATCACATTTAATTTAACATGTAACCAAGACAATCAGAACAAATTAGGACTGTACTTCGAGGATGCAAGTTCGAGAAAATAGGGAAGCACATTATTTTCATAATGGTGAAAGTTCACATAGAGATAGTTGTTCCATTAGGTGGTGGTTGGTTACAAAAAATACAGACCACGTGACCAATTACGGTGTCTGCTGGTTCCGTTTGTGTGACATCATACAACACAATCTGGCACAGTTTACTGTATGTTGCCCACAGTATTTTTTCGATAATATTATATTAAAGCAAAATTTAAGAATCAGCCCTCTTTTTAGTTCGTGAAGTTTGGTCAAAACAGATTTGTCTATGGTTATTTAACATGGGGAAAAAGGAGGTGGAGGGGCTGTGGGATGAGTCAGAAAGCGAAAAAAATTGGAAATTGACACCGAAACCTGGCTAGATACATGTACCCGTGCATGTATATCCACCGATACCTAACAACAATAACCCTACCCCAACAATACCCTGGACACACCACCACGAGTCGACGAAACCCTACGATATATGTATACAATAAGTTAACCTCATGTCGCAGTCAAGAATGGAACAAGTCTGCCGTCCACCTTCGTAACTGCACCGTTAATTGGACGAAATGTGGCTTACAGCTTACTTCTCTATATACAGTGGAACCGGACAACATGAAAACGTACGCAATCATAATGTTGATGGGTGTCTTGGTCATTTATCTCCGGTGATAATGCCTGTTCGTGATCGAATAGCACACAACTACGGCTCGGAATAATCAAATGCCTGATTTACAGTGAAACCTCGCTAAGCCGGACACCCTGTGGACCTCACAGGGTGTCCGGGACACACTGGGGACGTCCCAGGGTGTCCGGTTTAACGAGGTTTCCCTATACTGTTGCTAAGAATACTGTATGTAATACGGTGTCTCGTGTTGGCCATCGCACTATCGTCATCGTACCGTCCTGATATCGTACTATCGTCATCGTACCGTCCTGATATCGTACTATCGTCATCGTACCGTCCTGATATCGTACTATCGTCATTGTACCGTCGCGATATCGTACTATTATCATGGTACCGTCGTGATATCGTACTATCGTCATCATAACATCGTAATATCGTTCTCGTAGTATCGCACTATCGTCATCGTAGTCGTAGTATCGTAATACCAGCTAAAACATATTATTTGCAGACATACACTAAAGCCATAAGTATACGCGTGCCTGGATATAAATAGTTAAACTGTTTCCGATTCCTAACAACGGACGGACGTTGTTGCTATATCGCCAATCTTAAAGGTATCATGCCTCATTTGTATATGAAAATAGCCTGATACCACCGCGCGTCACTATCAATAAAATAAATATTGCATTTACTAAATGAGTATATCTGTATAGCGGGCACTCGTAATTGGTATAACTGGTGGAATAGCAACACATGTGTGCATGTCCATCCGGAAGGCAATATTCACGATGCTACGATGACGACAGTACGATACTACGATGACGACAGTACGATACTACGATGACGATAGTACGATGACGATAGTACGAAATTACGACAGTATGATATTACGATGACTATAGTACGATACTACGATACTACGATGACGATAGTACGATATTACAATGACGATAGCGATATTACGATGGTCTAAGCGGAACACCGTAATGTAACACGCATGTGAAGTTGTTTACAGTGCCAGTCTGAGAGCATAGAACATAATTATTTCCTCCTTAGAAATCGGCTTTCCAACGCAATGTAGTTGCTTGAACAGATCATTTGCTTGCAAAACATGGGTGACAAAATGTGTTCCAGGGGCGGATCTAGAGGGGGGTGGGGGTTCCGGGGCTGCACACCACCCCCCCCCCCCGGTTCAGTCACGGAGTTTACATATATCACAGTCTACCACCAGTTGGTGTCTGAATTTAATTGCCGTAAAACACAAGAAAGTGCATTTCAAAGAGCTTGAAAATAGGACAACCCTCTAGTTGCGAACGGTAACTCTTGCAATTACTCCCGTACAGTACGTAGCTAGCTACGTCGGTACGGGAGTAGATTCTAGTTACCTTCGCAACTAGAAAACCCCCGTTCCCCAAATGGTGGATCCGCCCCTGTGTTCTTGCTACTAATACAGACAAATATGTTAATTTATCACAACTAGATGTACTACACCAACATGTGGATGATCAACAGACAGAACTAACTACTTTCACAGCAAGTATATTGGAAACGTAATAATTTGTCACAGCTGAGGACACAGTGTCACTGTCTGGATATGCACTGGTCCCAAACCCAATAAGCCCCATTTCTCCAGGCATAGCCATATATAATGGACGTAATATATCTCGCACACGCCAGGGTAATACCACAGGTTGATGTAACGGACCAAGGTTCATAAATACATTAAATATACACAAAAGCACAAATAAGTGAGAGAAAAATAAGCTAACATGTTGTAATCAGGACATGTATATCACGTGCACACGACACATTGGTTTTGTTTCATGTTCGCCTGCATAAACGTGTTGAGATTTCTAAAATCCTATGATATATTACTCATCATTTTACAAAACTACGGAGCTGTATAATAGGGAAACAAGAAGATTAACAATGATTTCGTTCTAACGCACTCGAATTCGTTCTAACGCATTCAAATTGAATTTGATTATTTCTTCTAATTCACTTCTTTCGTTCTAATGAATTACAATTCGTTATAACGCATTATAATTCGTTATATTAACGCGATACAATTCGTTCTAACCAATTCAATTATTTCGTTCAAATTCGGTCCAACTAATTCAATTATTAATTCGTTACAACGAAATAATATAATTGGTTAGAAAGTATTAATAATGCGTTACAACGAATACTCGAATTCGTTACAATGAATTGTAATCCGTTAGAACGAAATAAGTGAATTCGTTAGAACGCAATACTCAAATTGAATTTGAATTCGAATTCATTAGAACGAAATAATTGAAATCTTCAGAACTAGAACGAAATACTTTAAATCGTTAGAACGAATTATAATACGTTAGAGCGAATCGAATTCGAATGCGTTATAACGAATTCGAATTCGTTAGAACGAAATAAATAAATTGGTCACACCATTTGTTTCTCTTCTCATGTCCTTTATAAAGCTCCGTACACAACAGATACAGACAAATTCTTGACTTACCCATTTGCTGATGGCCAGTTAAAAACAGTATCCAACACGCGTAACGTAATGTATAGTCGAGCCGCATGTTGGAAGTCGATGGGGTCCAGTAATCTTCAGCGGAATGAAAGGCAGTGGGTCTCAAATATACAAATGGACTGATGAAAACAAGTTAGTAAACAAACTGAGATGTGTACCGTATTTCTGAACCGAACTGTAGTTTTGAGTGGCCTGGAAACATTATCAGGAATTGGTAAGATAAATGTTTAATATGTACTTATAATAAGAATAACTAGCGTTGCGCTTTGTAATCGATGATTACTTATTTAATTGTATAAATTAATTAATTAATTCACCTAGTGACGTGAATGAACTTCTATTTCTACAGGTGGTATAGCATTATTCCATTATTCCCAACCAGGACTCGCAATGTGTGAATCATGTCGCGTTGTACTTGTCAAATGATAATGCTATGCGACCACTTGTGAAATGATAATCCCATACCACCACAATTTTACTTGTCAAATGATAATGCCATACCACCACATTTTTACTTGTCAAATGATAATGCTATGACACCAGACTATTACTTGTGACATGATAATGTCATACCGCCACAGTTTTACTTGTCAGATGATAATGCCATACCACCACAGTTGAACTTGTCAAATGATAATGCCATACCACCACATTTGTACTTGTCAAATGATGCTATAACACCAAACTATTACTTGTGACATGATAATGCCATACCAACACAGTTTTATTTGTCAAATGATAATGCCATACCACCAAAGTTATACTTGTCACAGGATAATGCCATACCACCACAGTTTTACTTGTCAAATGATAATGCAATACCACCATAGTTTTACTTGTCAAATGATAATGACATACACACACATTTTTACCTGTCAAATGATAATGCCATACCACCACAGTTATACTTGTCAAATGATAATGCTATAACACCACCATATTACTTGTCACATGATAATGCCATACCACCACAGTCTTACTTGTCAAATGATAATGCTATACTACCACATATATACTTGTCAAATGATAATGCTATAACACCACCATATTACTTGTCACATGATAATGCCATACTACCACAGTTTTACTTGTCAAATGATAATGCTATACCACCACAGTTTTACATGTCTTATGATAATGACATACCAACACATTTATACTTGTCAAATGATAATGCCATACCACCATAGTTTTACTTGGCAAATGATAATGACATACCACCACGGTTTTACTTGTAAAATGAAAATGCTATATCACCACAGTTGTACTTGTCAAATGATAATGCCATACTACCACTGTTTTACATGTTAAATGATAAGAACATACCAACACAGTTTTGCTTGTAAAATGAAAATGCTATACCACCACAGTTTTACTTGTCAAATTATAATTCCATACCACCACAGTTTTACTTGTTAAATGACAAGAACATACCAACACAGTTTTACTTGTCAAATGATAATGCCATACCACCACAGTTTCACCTGTCAAATGATAATGCTATACCACCACATTTTTTCTTGTCAAATGATAATGCTATACCACCACAGTTTTACTTGTCACATGATAATGCTATACCACCACAGTTTTACTTGTCACATGATAATGCTATACCACCACAGTTTTACTTGTCAAATGTTCATGCCATACCACAACAATTTTACTTGTCAAATGATAATGCTATACCACCACAGTTTTACTTGTCAAATGATAATGCCATACCACAACAATTTTACTTGTCACATGATAATGCAATACCAACACAGTTGTACTTGTCAAATGATAATACATGTCAGATGATAATGCCATACTATCACAGTTTTACTTGTCAAATGATAATGACATACCACCATAGTTGTTCTTGTCAAATTATAATGACATACCACACGGTTTTACTTCAACAATGATAATGCTATACCATCGCAGTTTTACTTGTCAAATGATAATGCCATATCACCACAGTTTTATCTGTCAAATAATAATGTCACACCACCACAGTTGTACTTGTTAAATGATAAGGACATACCAATATAGTTTTACTTGTCAAATGATAATGCCATACCAACACAGTTTTACCTGTCCAATGCTAATGCTATTCCACCACAGTTTTTCTTGTTAAATGATAATCCCATGCCACCATAGTTTTACTTGTCAAATGATAATGCTATACCACCACAGTTTTACTTGTCAAATGATAATGCCATGCCACCATGGCTTTACTTGTCAAATGATAATGCCATACCACCACAGTTTACGTGTTAAATGATAAGGACATACCAACACAGTTTTACTTGTCAAATAATAATGCTATACCACCACACTATTACTTGTGACATCATAATGCCATACCACCACAGTTTTACTTGTCAAATGATAATGCCATACCACCACAGTTTTACTTGTCAAATGATAATGCTATACCACCACAGTTATAATTGTCAAATGATAATGTCATACCACCACAGTTTTGCATGTCTTATGATAATGACATACCAACACATTTGTACTTGTCAAATGATAATTCCATACCACCATTGTTTTACTTGTCAAATGATAATGACATACCACCACGATTTTACTTGATAAATGAAAATGCAATACCACCACAGTTTTACTTGTCAAATAATAATGCCATACCACCACAGTTTTACTTGTTAAATGACAAGAACATACCAACACAGTTTTACTTGTCAAATGATAATGCCATACCACCACAGTTTTACCTGTCAAATGATAATGCTATACCACCACAGTTTTTCTTGTCAAATGATAATGCCATACCAACACTGTTGTACTTGTCAAATGATAATACTTGTCAGATGATAATGCCATACCACCACAGTTTTACTTGTCAAATGATAAGGACATACCATCACATTTTTGCTTGTCAAATGATAATGCCATACCACCATAGTTTTACTTGTCAAATTATAATGACATACCACCACGGTTTTACTTCAACAATGATAATGCTATACCACCGCAGTTTTACTTGTCAAATGATAATGCCATACCACCACATTTTTATTGTCAAATGATAATGCCATACCACCATAGTTTTACTTGTCAAATTATAAGGACATACCAACACGGTTTTACATTAACAATGATAATGCTATATCACCGCAGTTTTACTTGTCAAATGATAATGCCATACCACCACAGTTGTATGTGTCAAATGATAATGCCATACCACCACAGTTGTACTTGTTAAATGATGAGGACATACGCACATAGTTTTACTTCTTAAATGATAATGCTATACCACCACAGTTTTATTTGTCAAATGATAATGCCATACCACCACGGTTTTACCTGTCCAATGATAATACTATACCACCACAGTTTTTCTTGTCAACTGATAATCCCATGCCACCATAGCTTTACTTGTCAAATGATAATGCTATACCACCACAGTTTTACTTGTCAAATAATAATGCCATACCACCACAGTTTTACTTATCAAATAATAATGCCATACCACCATAGTTTTACTTGTCACATCATAATGCCATACCACCACAGTTTTACTTGTCAAATGATAATGCCATACCACCACAGTGTTACTTGTCAAATGATAATGCCATACCACCACAGTTTTACTTGTCAAATGATAATTCATACCACCACAGTTTTACTTGTCAAATGAAAATGATAAACTACCACAGTTTTACATCCTAAATGATAATGCTATATCACTACCACAGTTTTACTGTTGTACTTGTCATCTGATAATGCTATACCACCACAGTTTTACTTGTCATCTGATAATGCTATGCTATCACAGCTTTACTTGTCAACTGATAATGCCATACCACCACAATTTTACTTATCAAATTATAATGCTATACCACCACAGTTTTACTTATCAAATGATAATGCCATACCACCATAGTTTTACTTGTCAAATGATAAAGTCATACCACCACAGTTTCACTTGTGAAATGATAATGCTATACCACCACAGTTTTACTTGTCAAAGTATAATGCCATACCACCACAGTTTTACTTATCAACTGATAATGCCTTACCACCACAGTTTTACTTGTCAAATGTTAATGCTATGCAACCACAAATTATAATGCCATACCACCATAGTTTTACCTGTCTAATGATAATGCCATACCACCACAGTTTTACTTGTCACATGATAATGCCATACCACCACAGTTTTACTTGTCAAATGATAATGCCATACCACCACAGTTTACTTGTCAAATGATAATGCCATACCACCACAGTTTTACTTGTCAAATGATAATTCATACCACCACAGTTTTACTTGTCAAATAAAAATGATAAACTACCACAGTTTTACATCTTAAATGATAATGCTATACCACTACCACAGTTTTACAGTTTTACTTGTCATCTGATAATGCTATACCACTACAGTTTTACTTGTCATCTGATAATGCTATGCTATCACAGCTTTATTTGTCAACTGATAATGCCATACCACCACAGTTTTACTTATCAAATGATAATGCCATACCACAACAGTTTTACTTGTCAAATGATAATGCTATACCACCACAGTTTTACTTATCAGATGATAATTCCATACCACCACAGTTTTACTTGTCAAATGATAATGTCATACCACCACAGTTTTACTTATCAGATGATAATGCCATACCACCACAGTTTTACTTGTCAAATGATAATGTCATACCAACACAGTTTTACTTATCAGATGATAATGCCATACCACCACAGTTTTACTTATCAAATGATAATGCCATACCACCATAGTTTTACTTGTCAAATGATAATGTCATACCACCACAGTTTTACTTATCAGATGATAATGCCATACCACCACAGTTTTACTTATCAAATGATAATGCCATACCACCATAGTTGTACTTGTCAAATGATAATGTCATACCACCACAGTTTTACTTGTGAAATGATAATGCTATACCACCACAGTTTTACTTGTCAAATGATAATGCCATACCACCACAGTTTTACTTGTCAAATGAAAATGATAAACTACCACAGTTTTACATCTTAACTGATAATGCTATACCACTACCACAGTTTTACAGTTTTACTTGTCATCTGATAATGCTATACCACTACAGTTTTACTTGTCATCTGATAATGCTATGCTATCACAGCTTTATTTGTCAACTGATAATGCCATACCACCACAGTTTTACTTATCAAATGATAATGCCATACCACCACAGTTTTACTTGTCAAATGATAATGCTATACCACCACAGTTTTACTTATCAGATGATAATGCCATACCACCACAGTTTTACTTGTCAAATGATAATGTCATACCACCACAGTTTTACTTATCAGATGATAATGCCATACCACCACAGTTTTACTTGTCAAATGATAATGTCATACCAACACAGTTTTACTTATCAGATGATAATGCCATACCACAACAGTTTTACTTATCAAATGATAATGCCATACCACCATAGTTTTACTTGTCAAATGATAATGTCATACCACCACAGTTTTACTTATCAGATGATAATGCCATACCACCACAGTTTTACTTATCAAATGATAATGCCATACCACCATAGTTGTACTTGTCAAATGATAATGTCATACCACCACAGTTTCACTTGTGAAATGATAATGCTATACCACCACAGTTTTACTTGTCAAATGATAATGCCATACCACCACAGTTTTACTTATCAAATGATAATGCCTTACCACCACAGTTTTACTTGTCAAATGTTAATGCTATGCAACTACAAATGATGATGCCATACCACCATAGTTTGACTTGTCAAATGATAATGCCATACCACCACAGTTTTACTTATCAAATGATAATGCCTTACACCATAGTTTTACTTGTCAGATGTTAATGCTATGCAACCACAAATGATAATGCCATACCACCATAATTTGACTTGTCAAATGATAATGCCATACCACCACAGTTTCACTTATTAAATGATAATGCCATACCACCACAGTTTTACTTGTCAAATGATAATGCTATACCACCATAGTGTTACTTGTCAAATGATAATGCCATACCACCACAATTTTACTTGTCAAATGATATTGCTATACCACCAAAGTTTTATTGTTTGATAATGCTATACCACTACAGTTTTACTTGTAAAATGATAATGCTATATGCATGATATAGCATTATTACACCCTTGCAAATTATTTGCACGGGTTTCGCTGTGAGAAAAAACCGGTAATCAACTCCTTACAAATAATACCCTCGTAATTGCGTGCCTGTTTTCTTGGAAACCACGAGCTACCATGCAAACTGTTTAATTTGTATTACTCTCAAAATAAAGTTATTTAACAATTTGGAAAGGGTATCTACTAATCTAGAATGTTAATGTGATTAAACACATTCCAAACATGCACTCAAATATATCTGGCTCATATCTATCAATTCTGAATATCGATTATTCCGGCCAAGTTTCGTCGAAATCAATCTGAAAGTTATTGAGAAGATGATGGCTAAGAACTTAAAGGAACATTCCCACTCAATAGGCATAAACTGTTATTGATAGGCATTGTTTACCCGCATACTTTTACGGAAACGCTTAGCCAATTGTTTGTGTCAAAAAGTGTGTACAAGCTTCATTATCCTGGTACAACTTTAATATTACTAGATGGATTGCTACAATAGTTGTACACGTGATACATGTGAGCATTTGGAACACGCTCATGCCACCATTAACATAACCTTGACCATTTTCGCCTTCATAGTTTAGCGGATACACTTAGCCATTTGTTTGCGTCAAAACGTTTGTACAAGCTTCTCCATCATGGTAGAACTTTAATATTACTTGACGGATTGCTTTAATATTTGGAAACTTGATATATGTGAGCATTTGGAACACTATCATGCCGCCATTAACATCACCTTGACCTTTTTACCTTACATCTTTGCTGAAACACTTTGCCATTTCTTTTTGCGGTGCAAGTTTATTCACCATGATATAACAGTAATATTACTTGACAGATTGCTTCAATATTTGGATATTTGATACATGTGGGCCTTTGGAAGACACTCGTGCACCCATTAACATGACATTGACCTCTTGTACATTCACACTTTTGCGGAAACACATAGCCAATGTTTGCACCAAAAGGTTTGTACAAGTTTCTTCATGATCGTAGAACATTAATATTAATTGATGGATTGCTTCAATATTTGGACACTTGATACATGTATGCATTTGGAACACATTTCATGCTGCCATTAACATGACCTTCACATGGTTGTGTAAAATCTTAGCCATTTGTGTATGTCAAAATGTTTCTTCAACCTTGACCTTTTTCGTATTTTAAACATACAATTATCTGACGGTTGTTGTGATGTTTACATTAGCACATGCCCATGATCATGGTATGGTCATGTTATGGTCAAATGCCTCGGCCGCGACACCGCTTCCGTGGCGGAATGTTTGTTCGACTCCAACGACATTTCCAAATGACACATGGAATTGTGGATCGAGCTCGTAATGTTACCACGGCCCGATCGTTACGACAGATCGATTTATTACGTTAAGGCATCTCCGACGTCGATGTAAAACAGCGTCGAGCACCGCGAGAGAATACGGCATTTCAGGTCTAAAAGAAAATGGCTGTGATAATGTAATAATTTCAGTATAATAAGTATTTATTATTTATTATTAAATTGAAAATGTCTCCCTCAAGGTATACTTTGCTGGATAAGTATACTTTGCAATGTTGGTGAACTCGGCTACATATATGAACCCAGTTGAGCTTATGTAGGATAAATTTGGTAGAAGAGTAAGATTCAGACACGTGACCAACACTGTACGGGATTTATCCGAAGCCCTGGTCCAGGAATGGAATCGTTCTACGGTACGGACAGTCTATGCGTAGACGCATATAGTCACGGTATTACACAAGAGAGTTGGGCAAAACCAATGTTGATTGGAACATCCGCCCAAACCGCATTTTTTATTCGAACATTTCACCCAACCGCCAACACTTCAAGAATGGCCAACTTTGTTAATTTCAAAAGTAACCACTATGGTGTTTCAACTGGCGTCAGATGAGAACCATTGCAATAACCTAAATTCATGGCGCATAGACATCCCTAACCTGTGATATATCATATGTCATTATATGACATGACAGTACACAGTACATCCAAAATGTAGCAACATATACAGTGAACACTTTCTGTTTTACTCAGCATATTAATACCAGTGGCTACTATGAAAGCCAAATGTGTCATACACTATCCTAACACATAAAACAGGTTAAAAATGAATATCATTTGCGGGCTGTTTTACATTTTACTCCTTTTATTGTTATTATGGCGGCCATTTTGAATTTTGCGGCCATTTTGTGCTTAAGCGATTTCCAGCCTAATTAATGTTAATGCTTAGACTATCTAGTACAAAATCAAGATAGAGTTTTCTTCTAACAAATATCTACAGCAAATGATGTAAATTAATTGCTGGCAGGCTTTGCATAAACGCCTGTAGAAAACGTGCATACAATATATTTCTGTAGATCTAAGTAACTATTGGTTATTGAGAATGATTTTTTTATTTTATTTATATTTCCTTTCACTTTTCATACGGCTGCCAAAATGGGCACAATAGCCGTAAGCTTCAGCCCTAAATCTTCAGCAAACATCCCGAGATTGGTGAAATAAATTGATTCTAAGACCAACTGTTACTGTAATAATTACTAATAATAGTTTAATATATAATACCCGAGACGTTACCAAATAATTAATATATCTAGATCTAATTAATTATTATTAATAATTGAGTTCCATCCGTTTTATGTTAAACCTGTATTACACCAGTATCCTGGACAGCCTCTAACGCTCTGTTGTAACCAAACGGTCTCGCAAATCTCGCAATATCACGTTATCGATTGACGCGCACCTGTAGCATGAAAGTGCGTGCGAGATTTCGCTTATCGACGACAATGAAATTTATCGATATCGGATAATTTTGGTGAGAGACAGGTCCATTGCATGTATGGTCCCTGGCCCAACTCGCTCCCACTAATGCACGTATGTTGAATCGTATATGTCACAGAAACGAATATATCACACTTAATTTCGTGTGTTTAGGTTTATAGTGGTTATGGTGATTACATGTATATAGAAGTGTGCAATGCTGACCAACCATAACTTGTAATAAAGCTTTTGGAAGCGGTAGTAAGTGGCATCATGAATTGCTGCCTGGTTCTCTTCTCGCGGCTATATTTTCCGATAGATCAATGACCCAATAGGCATACAGTTTGTATAGCCAAGTTCAATTTAGCATGACATTTCATAGTGTTGATGTTTATTATATCGGAAGCTGACTTTCAAATGCCATAATTATATAATGTCTATGACCAGTGACAGGTTGCGATGGTATTAATACAACATTCCATTATATATTTACGCTGTTTTTGTGAAATGCATTTTCCAAAGTACAATTCGGTTTGCAATTATTTGTGTTGGTACTTTATGACCAATATTGAGAAGTGTGATTGGTCACACAATTATGAGTTAATGGGATATTTGCCTTTTTCTCGGAATAAAACTAATTATGTTTTTTCTTTTGTATCATTTGTGTGTAGTCCAAATTGAAACATATAACGATAAAAATAAATAAGTTTTAAAGGTACATGCCCACCCAGTAGGCACAAAATGTTCTTTATATCAGAGGCATCATCTGAGACATTTTCTGGCAAAATAAACATGCAATTATCATACTTTATAATTTGTCGATAATGTTATTTGTTCAGGTGACGCATTTAATTAGTATAAATAATTAAAAAATACTATGCCTCATTTGCATACGAAAATAGCCTGATACCAACGCGCGTCACTATCAGTAAAATAAATAGTACTAAATGATTATACCTGTATAGAGGGCACTCGTAGTTTTTAGAACTGGTGGAATAGTGACACAATTATACACTTATTTAATTCCTATACAGAACAGGTTGTGCCTACTGAGTCGGCTTGTATCTTTAATATCATACACTGACATTGAAAGAAATTTAAATAAAAAACATCGCATTTTAGGATATCATTGTTTGCCGTATTTTCCAAAAAGAATGTTGAAAATTGACAAGAAAACAGAATTCATGCATCTTGTCAATTTTCGAAGTCATTTATATAAAACAAAAATGTTTAGTTGTTAAACCATATCGGCGAAATACGGCACTAACCCAAAGCAGATAAGTCTACATCCAGGTCCATATCTTTTCTGCGATATGATAAAAGTTTACTTTAAAGAAATCCACATCAAGTCAGTCAACACAACTGTCGATTAGCACATGTACAAACAAGTACGTATCCTATACTGAAAATCAAACTTGACATAAACAATTATAAATGTTAATTTCAAATGCACCACTTGACAAAACTGCTGTTCCTGGCGACCAGGCTAGTCCCATCACAGGCCTATATTCACGTCGTATCATTAGGGTCTGCAGTATTATCCATTATAATGCTGAATTAGTTTTTGACGTCTGCGGTTAATTTACATTTTCCATTTTTCTCATTAAAAACATCGTTTGACAGCACTTTAGAATCATTTCCTTTGGAAATGATTCTAATGTGCCGCCAAACCATGTTTTAATGAGAAAGAAAACAAAATATGAAATAACAGCAGACGACAAGTATTGTTTCCCGCATTCCCAGGGCTAAGGACCCGTTCTATACATGATCATCGCTTGATTCAAAGATAATTGCTACGTAAATGTGATAGAATATATGTTTTACATACTGTATATACGTGAATAATGCCTCGTTACTGTATCTTATACGGTACATGGAGTGGCCAAGTAGGCCATCTTTGTATGATCAGCCATCAGCCAGTTTCACCTGTTCTGCCGTTGGACAAAGGACTCAAAATGTGAAGTGGAACATATGATATAATGTAGCTAATCACATGTAGAAAAGCCAAGAGAACGGACTCCTATCAATTACATTACACCAAACTGTAAAATATGTCAGTTTTCTGGACAGGTTTGTGCCTGTGTTTTCAACAACATGAACCACCATTATAAATAACCTCATACACAGACAATCGCACAGTGTATCACTTTTACATGGCAGATCACACAACACATACCATAGATACCCACTACAGTACTGTGCTATTAGCTATCAAATCTAGTGAAATGTAAGCAGTTACCTGAGTGTATTGTCCCTGGCATCTACTCACCTACATGTACTATGCGACTAAATATGGATTTGCATATGGGCAACGTGTACACTAACACATGATGTGCATCAGATTGAACAGTTTACGCATCAACATTTATTTTGAGATTGATGGGAGAAATGCTCAGATATCTCTTTTTGTTGTATAGTTTGCTGGCAAAATATGTATAGCTTGCCATTGTGATATCTGTCTATTATGTATTGCACAATATTTTATTTGGTTTACTGTCATATTATTTGCTGTATTTGTCAAACGCCCGAAGTGGTGAAACTTTACGATGGTTTGCACATTCAAATATGGCGGAGATGGCAACTCAATGCTCCATATGGCATACAATAACAAGAACATATTCACAAGTGTTATATTCATATATCACACCACTCTTATGAAACCATTATCATTGCAGTAGAGTGTATCTATCTATCACCTAATACGTTAACAGGTTAGTATGTGAAGCCAGTTTGCTGTTTGTTTTAGACAAGCGATCATTGCTCGGACTCCATCGCTGCATTCGAGGAACACTGGTCACAACATCAGCTGTCACAATCATCATACTGTGAAATTATTGACAACCAATTTGATGTTGTCTCCGTACATGTAACATCTACAGAGAATGTTAATTATTATTGTCGTCTGCTGTTAATTTCCCATTTGTATCACCGAAAATAGCACGCTGTAACAGCAATTTAGAACCATTTCCGATGGAAACCCATAGTGTTCTATGGCCAATGCGCTGTACCTGTCTACCCTGTCGAAGGACATGCCGTATGGGAGGAGAAGATATGGACGTGTGACGACCCGTAAAGACAGTCGCATATAGACCGTTTCGTGAGGAGGGTCAGGTGCCACGAGTGGTTCGGATTTGCAGAGTTGGATATAGGGGTCCAGGAAACGTTGCGAGATAAGTTGTCGGAAATGTCGCCGCTGTTCATTGATCGAGAAGTCGACGAGACCGAGGTTCCGCAGGACATGAAGGACTACCTGACCAGGACCGGGAGGACTAGGGTCGAAAGTCAGAGAAAGTTCGTGGGGGCGCTGTCAGCCAAGAAGATGATCATATACTCCCCGCTGTTAAAGTGGTATCTGGAGCACGGTCTGGTCGTCAATGCGGTGATAGTGTGATAGATGACACGCCCGGCAAACCGTTCAAATGGTTCGTTAAAGCGGTCACCGCTGCCAGACGGACTGGGGACGTCGACAAGAGCAAGGCGGTGTTGGCGGAGATATTCAAACTGGTTGGCAACGCGTGTTGTGGCACGCTGATAGAGGCACAAGAGAGACACATGAACACCACTTATACGAAGGATGAGAAGACTGTCGACCGTGCACTGAGGTCGGCGTGGTTCGACGACCTGGAGGAGATTGGGGAGGCGTACGAGATATCTAGCAGGAAGACTTGAGTGGTGATCAACAAACCGTTTCAGTGTGGCATAGCCGTCTACCAGTTGGCCAAGCTCCGGATGCTGGAGTTCTACTACGACTTATTGGACAAGTACGTGGATCGCGGAAATTTCGAACTGATACAGATGGACACAGACAGCATGTACTTCGCGGTGTCGGAGAAGACGCTGGCGGCGGTGGTGAGAAAGAAGATGAAGAGAAAGTTCAATAAGGAGAAGGCCGAGTGGTTTGCGTACCACCCGATAATTATGATCACCGTTATGCTCGCAGCGCAGCAACAGATTGATTCCCACATTGTTCAGCATGTGTTAACCATTGTTAATCATGTGTTCAGCATTAGTTAACAATTGTTCAGCATTTGTTAACCATTTGTTAACAATTGTTAACCATTTGTTCAGCATTTGCTCAGCATTTGTTAAACATTTGTTAACAATTGTTAAGCATTGGTTCAGCATTTTTTAACAATTGTTCAGCAGTTAATAACGATCGCTAAGCACAATATAAGCTGCGCTTAACACTTTGTAAGCCGTTGGTTGATCAGTCTTTAAAAGAAGCTTGGCGTGCTTAGTTTCCGAAAGCATCTGTCGAACCCCCAGTCGCTCCTCGCGCGTTGGGATAACGTCGTTCTCTCGAAGACAGTCATCGAATGAGTATCGGTCCTTGCAGTGAAAGAGGGCGACCCATTTCTTTTGTCTCACAGATCCTTGATGACGGCGTTGTACTCCTGAGTTGAGATCCATACGCCTTGCCCCGCATGCTGGCCAGAAAATGCGAGCTCGGAGAGCATGTCCTTCTTTTTGGTCATCGCCGCCTTGGCCGAGCAGTCGTTAAACTTTATTGGCAAGCGGTCTGATAGGAACGCCATTGCTAAGGTAAACAACAGCGTGACAATGGTGGTATACACGAGAAGATAAAGAGCTCCCGCTGGAAGGTAAACTCAGCAAAATATTTTCTGAAGCGTGTGAAATTTGTCAAGAGGAAACACTACACATCATATCGGTTCTATCTTTCTAACTGACTTTCTGATGTGAATTATTACTAAACGATAATACTTGTGAGCACGTAATTCCTTGCTATCCAGTCGATGAGTAGCGCGAGTGCCACCGCATGGTGGACATAGCAGTGACTCGGATATGGTCCATACTCCGCAATGCCGACATGGGCGCGGCGGAACGGACCTCTTCTCATCCATGCCCGGTGATGCTTGCAATACTCATAAATGCCGGTACGATGACATATCTCGTGACTACCCGTCTTTGACCACGCACAATTAACTAGAACCATTGTGTGATTACATATACTGAGTATAACATAGGGACGGCTTATCTCTAACGTGGTTTCAGAGGTGGTGGCATCACCATCTCGTATCATTGATAACTTCTCATCCAGTCGAGGAAGTACATGGTCTCGTGGTTGCTGAAAAATACGTTCCACTCTTCTCATCCATACCGTGCGAACAGTGGGGGAAAATCCAAGTAGGATATGGGAGTAAAAAATGATACGAGTTCCTGATGGGAGGCACCGCGCGTAGCGGGGGGCTCCCAGAGGGAACTGGTATCATTTTGACTCCCATATACTACTCAACGTTTTATTGTCAACAATTTACTGGATTTACATTTATTGAGCATAGGCTGCATATGCAGCATATGCTCAATAAATGTAAATCCAGTAATTGAAATTTCCAGACGATTCTAAATTTTCACTTACGAACATTTAAGTCATACGAAGTTTAGTGAAACGGGCCCCAGAAATGTTATATGATTCTACTGTGGAAATTCCGAGTTGCCAAAACACATGTCTGTGGTTATAATTTACACGAAAACTCGGATTCATGAATGGAGTGGTAGGTTTGAAGGTCAATATTTCAATGACATGCTGACTAATTTGACCTTGACCTTGGACATGAAGGCCGCATGAGTTTCGTATGGAATGAAAATATGGATGATGATAAGGAAGTACAAATTTATATGAAGTTTGAGGTCAATCCGACTTACCGTTACAGAGATAATGCGTACCCAAAACACTTTAAAGTTGTCTGACGGACGGACGGACGGACGGACGGAATTACGACAACTATGTACCCCTCGACATACGTTGTATGCAGGGGCATAAATATAACAAAGAGATGTATTCAAAAATATCAAGGTGTATGATCACGTGGTTACAACAACAACAACAACAAGTACTGAACATTCCAGAAGCGCTCCGATTGAAAGTACGTAATATTTTATTTTGTCCTTATTATGTAACGGATTTTGACGGAATATGGCGCATCAAACGCGCCGTGTTAAGCTGCATTTGATGATCCGTGTATTGTGGCCCAAACTGCTGTCGTTTTTGCGAAGAATCGATTTCCGTGTCTACTGACACGAAATATAGTCTTCGCAAAAACGACATAAGCTCATGAAGACGCATTTGCTGCGCCATATTTCATCACATCCGTTGCATATTAAGGAACAGATACAATAATATTTACTTTGAAGTGGACGCGGTTTCAACACGTCCAGTCGTTGCTCTAACCATGTGATCATGCGACTTGAATGTATGTCCCGGTTTGTCCCTTTTAGTGGTACCGATGAGTCAAAATGTAGGTCGTAAATAATGGACTAGTAGCCCCTTCTTTCCACTGACCCCTTACATTGTAAACAAGAACTGATATCGTTAAACGAAGCTAATCCCCTCGGTGCGGGAGTAGATTGCAGGAGTTACTGTACGCAACTACCTTACTCCCCGATCTGTGCCGAAGACGGTGCGGGAGTAAATTGCGGGTGTTACTGTTCGCAACTACCTTACTCCCCGATCTGTGCCGAAGACGGTGCGGGAGTAGATTGCAGGAGTTACTGTTCGAAACTATCTTACTCCCCAATATGTGCCGGAGAAAGCATTTGTATAGGTGCCCTGGCGCTTGTTTATATTCGTTGTATAATAAAGTTTAATTTAATGAGACAAATATGCAAGACACATGAGCACGATGATTTGATCTTCTTGAAGCTGGTACAGTGTACCTTTTCCAAACTGCAGGCCATTGTTTTCACTTATGTATGACACTTATGCTGAAGAGGGTAGGACACAGTTGAACCAGGAAGCGGACTATCCCTGCACACACTACATGGGACGGCCGCTGTTAAAGCTAGGGTCCCACATGCTAGGTTATAATATAGGGAGACAACTAGTTTTGTATATTCTGTACATATGACATTTTCTGGCAAAATAAACATTAATTCACCATTATTCCACGTATTGATTGGCATTATTATACATTTTATATCAGACGTACATTTCCATACTGATATCAGGGGCGATAAATGTGTTTCATTAAAATGTTAACGGACATTACTATATATTCTCGTATTTATTGTTTGATGTTCAATGATCATACTTTATAGTCTGTCGAAAATATTGTTTTTCCAGGTGACGCATTTAATTATTATACAGTTTTAAAAAATATCATACCTCATTTCCCGATCCCACCGCGATTCACTATCAGTAAAAAACCCATTACTAAATGAGTATTCATGTATCTGTACAGCGGGGACTCGTAATTTTTAGAAATGATGGCATAGTGATACTATTATGCACTTATTTAATTGTGACTACGGAGTGGGCATTTACCGTTAAGGACTCCCTTTATAGAAATTTATAATTTGTACCAATTTATTTATGCAATGGTGTTTAACGGCCTGTCAACAACTAAGACCATTTTAGGCCGAGTTATCGGGGTTGAATCCCATAGTTCACCTGCACGGATGGGTGGGGTTGAAATCCCAAAATCAGAACTGAAATTAACTGTGCCCACGCTCTACTATACACATCACATAACAAACGTCCAGCTATTACGGAATAAACCGTTTACAAGTTGCAAGGCAAAATTGAGAAATTCTAAGTCCGATAAGGGGTGTGTGGGGGGGGGGGATCCATGACACAGGGTAGAATAAAAGATTCACTTTGTACATCCACACACCATAAGGAAGACTGACCATGTATCAAGCCTGCAGCTATTACATTTTAATACTATTACTTCCTACAAACTTAATGGAAGGAAATATGGATGCACGGACGGACGCCCATGATGAAAGCAATAATAATTAATTGCAAATACTGATAATCTTACACTTTCCAAAATAAATTTAGTATCCACTCTTTTTGCTGACGGCATAAAGTCTACTTCAGCGACTGAATACTGTGACCAGTGTAATCCCTGATACAGATATGTGTAGGTGCAGGCTGATTCAGGGGCTACACTGTTACAACATGTCCAAAGATCCATTTTCTCAGTCGGAGCGGGGTGACATGCTATCACAAAGTTTGGACTATATTTATTATTAAAGGTACATGCCTACTCAGTAGGCACAAAATGTTCTTTAAAGGAATTAAATAAGTGTATAAATGTGTCCCTATTCCATCAGTTCTAAAAATTACGAGTGCCCGCTATACAGATATAATCATTTAGTAATATTTATTTTTCTGAAAATGACTCGCGGTGGTATCAGGCTATTTTCATATGAGGCATGATATTTTTTCAATCATTTATACTAATTAAATGCGTCATCTGAAAATATAATATTTTCGACAGATTATAAAGTATGATCATTGCACAGGAATAAATTCAGAGTATATACAGTAATGTCTGTTAACATTTTAAGGAAACACGGTTATCGCCCCTGATATCAGTGTGGAAATTTACGTCTGATATAAAATGTATAATAATGCAAATCAATACGTGGGGTAATGGTGAATGAATGTTTACTTTGCCAGAAAATATCTCAGTTGATGTATCTGATATAAAGAACAGATTGTGCCTACTGAGTGGGCATGTACCTTTAACATCACTGATCGTACAACTGTAAGGAGACACGTTATGTGGTGCATAGCAGGGATATATGTCAATTGTCCGGAGCCCAAATAAACCGTGACTCAACATCCATTACATGGGCGTCACCAGGATTTTTGAAAAGGGGGTTCGACTTTCAGCTGTGAACCAACCAAAATCGGTAAGAGGCCCAGGGGGTTTCCCCTGGGCGGCCCGGAGGGGTTCCCCTGGGCCCCTTACATATTTCGGTTGCTTCACAGACCGGAAAGTTTGTTATTTCTAGCAGCCAAATAACTGCATGCGGGTATGTTTGGACAAAACTAGCACCTGGGCAAAGAGTTTCCGGTCAATTTACGAAGCATATTTCTGAAAATTGGCATATTGCAATAAAAAAAATCCTGCTGGCTCAAAAAAGGGGTTTTGTACGAACCCATTGAACGTCCCCTGACG
This sequence comes from Conchocele bisecta, assembly GCA_029237695.1. Taxonomy (NCBI): domain Eukaryota; kingdom Metazoa; phylum Mollusca; class Bivalvia; order Lucinida; family Thyasiridae; genus Conchocele; species Conchocele bisecta. Next base: position 97,576,298 of record CM055270.1, read on the forward strand.
ACGCCCGTGCATTAATGACATACATGTAGTGCGTGGATACAGACATGTATCATTCATTTCAAAACTACTTGCTACGGAGCCCCGCATGGGACATTTTTTTGTATTAATTCGTTCCATTTAGGTCGACACAACCCTCACTACGCGGCAGACAGAAATTGTCGTCGGCTGTTTTTCATTTTTGCCTTAATTCTTAACAAAATAACCTGTGTTGACAGACCATGAGAATCGTCTCCAGTGGAGACGATTTTCATGCACTGTCAAAACAGGTTTTTGTCGAGAAATATTTAAAATAAAACATTTTCAGCAGACGACAAAATTAAAGCCAGCGTCGTAAGGGTTAACATAGGGTTGCAACTGTTTGTTTGTTTATTGGTGATTAACGGCCCATCAAGAGCTAAGGTCATGTTAGGCCGGGCAAACGGGTTCGATCTCGTTTTAACCTACTGCATTGGGTGGAAAATCCCAAAATCAGAACGGCATATTTACATTGAGAACAAATATGTTCAGCCCTGAAATTAAAATAACCTTACCTGGTGCCAGGTCCATACCACACAAAGTCACTTGCACCCTTCGCCTACAATATGATTATGAAGAATCGTAATACTCACATAAGGGGTATAGCCAGATTCAACTGCCACATACAAAATGCAAAAAAAGGCTCCCACCTGCCACCTACAGGGTTGCCACTGAACTGCTCCACCAAAATTCTATATTTCAGAAACAAAAGAAACTAGGACAAAGTTGATGGTGGGCCATCGCAAACTACCAACCTTTCCTCTGCCAATAGACAGTGAATTTGTAGATCATAAAAAGGTGGATATAATCAATACCCGAGAGGTATATAATATAATATATCTTTATGCATATACACACCATAAGAATGCTACATTTACATACCAAGTTTCAAGACTCTACCTATTACAGTTTTAAAGTTTTATGACAATTGCAAAGTTTTATGTCAAAAAGGGGGAGATAATTCATGAGGGGGGATTCAAAAATATGTTGCATGAGGTAAACACTCGGTGAAGAACGCGCCGTTTACCAGTTCGAAGTCCAGCACGTGATGTCCTCTGCACATGCACCAGGCTCCGGGCTGGTCTATGACGATGCTCCTGGGTAAATCGAGCTAAGGATTACTTGTCATAGACGATATCACGACAGACTAGAGGAAGCATAGTGCATGCCAAACACTACGCACCCCACCCCCATTTTATTTAAAAGGCGCTAAAGAGTGATGAGCTAAAACTTATCCCGTAAGACGTACCCTTTAACAGCATTCGAATATTAAAGAGACACCTTATAAGATAAGTGTGGGCATAATGTACTGGTTGGGTTCCCCGAAGGGAAAGTCTAATTCGGGTTTACACACTGATTTCTCCTTTGTCCAATATAACCAAAAGAAATTACTATTCCCCAACTAATAGTTTGTTAAACCATATATACATGTTAAAGTATCAAATCAAACTTGTTTCCAGGCTGTTCAAGTTTTGGTTTCGCCACTCAGTCCCATCTGCCTCTGTCCTACCCAGATCCCATCAGCGACCAGCTGTTCCCCATCAAACAACCAAGCCCCTGAGAAAGTAGGTAACCGTGACCTAGGCCCGACAGTGGACTATAAATCAACCAAAACGAGGAAACCACAAACTGGATACTTAAACAGCCATACAAAAGTATAACCTTATGCGTGCTTATACCGATCAACTTGGTCCATCTGACACTAATGTGCGGCGCGACCCGCTACGCCGTCATCCCAATCAGGGCGGGTGTTACTTGTCTGAAGGAGAAGTCAGGGGCGTCCCTCTCCAGATTCATCCAGTCCTGCATAACTGACCTGAGCCTGACCACCTCTTTTTCGTCACTATCCGGTCTGTTCCGGAATAGGTGAACTATTGTTTTGTCAGCCAATGTGCTTTGGCAGCCGGACTAGCAATGAACAACTAGTTCTGTGTTGGAACGACCCGAGTGTTCAGCCAATCTAACACCAAATTCAGATAATTGTCCTTCGATTGTTCTTCTCTCATTTCTTCGTTAGAGAAACCCCAACATGATGGTTCAGTAACTGATAATCTACGGAATGTATACCCAACGATGTGCATAATTAATTTCAAGATGGCCTAAGGTGTTCATTAATGTTGTGCATACATTGCCACATGCTTACTATCCATGTACGCAGGACCTGCCTACATAGAAATATTGGGTTACCAATTTCTCCATGTACATATTGTATAATAAAATGGAGGTGGGGGTATACTGGATGTTTCAAAGACATGGCTCTGCTCACTGTTGAATCTTGTAGAGGGTGATCAAGTCGAGCAATTGTGTCTCTGCCATATTCACCTTGCACTGGCTGCAGTTTCAAGTCTTATAATCAGCAAGAACTGCAGAGAAATGAAACCACAAGAGTGACACTAATGAATTGTTACTTGCTAGTCTGAGTTAATACCATTGATACCCTAAAGCCTTATCACACCGCATGCTGTCCCATCAACTCGTCATCTAGTTAATCGTGGACAGCAAGACGATACTCAACATCCTCATTAACTTCACATTTCTCTGCACCTTCCTCTTCAAGTTCTCCAAGTGCATCCTCCTCCCCATCGATGCGCTCCTCCTTCCCAACATAGGCTGTTTCTCTTATACTAATAATACATGGATTGTAGCAACACTAGTAACCAGAGCTGTTACAGTATGATGCGCATGAAATATGCATACAACCCAGTGCTGCACTTCTTACCATGTACCCTACACTGAGCGTGAATCACATAACTCAGACGTGTGTCACCATTGTCAATGTCAGAACATGGACGCCATCCCTGATCTCCCACTCGAAGTGATTGAAGACTGATGCCTCATCAGGCGGTGTTTGCTGATCTGCCGCTTTCCATGTAGCATGACATGCAGATGGGCCCGCCGCACATGCAATGATATATTGATTGGTGGATGTTAGAGGAAGAGTTTTGATTTTATGACTTTTCATTTTCTTTGTAAAGAGTGTTAAGCGGACCGACTCCATGGATGACCCCAGCCGTTTACCATACATAGCTATGATGACTTCCATTGCCACCTTCACCAAGATGGGCTGTGTAGCATCCACCTCACCCAGCACGTCAACCAAACAAGGAAAGTCCGCAGCCAGAACTGTGTTTCGCGCACTGGTCGTGCCGTTGGCATAAAATGTTTGTTTGTTTTGTTGGGGTTTAACGGCCTATCAACATCTAAGGTCATTTACGGCCGGACCAATGTGGTTAGTACTAAATCCCATGTATTGCCTGTACAAATCTACAAAATATGACGTCGTATCCCAGCCACTGAGGGCTTGCATGCTCGGCAGCTCCAAACACCTAGGTCAAGGCAACTGGTGTTGATATGTAACACTGTCCCATCTGTACCTTGCTCACCAGCTCCTCTCGATACACCCAATATACCAGCAGGAAGAATACGTCGGTGTCATCACTAAGGACGGATATCACTCATTTTCCAGACTTTGCTGCCTGAGGGACAAACGAGACGATGGGCGATGGTCCGCCTCATCATGACCAAATACTCCATCATCATGAGTATCCATTGTTGCATTACCATTCCGGATGTGTTGCCTGTGTCGAGACAACCATGTTCATCGATGAGGGATGGATGTACGTAACCGAGCTCGTAAGCGAAGAGAGGCCCAAGTAGTTCCAGCATTCTGTCGCCGCAGAAACAAACCGGTGAAATATGTTCTCGATTGTGATTATTGACATGCCTTGTTTGCCATTGTCCTGCTTCTTGAGAACATCCATCATCTTGATATTACTGCTGGTAGCGTCGTAGAACACTCTGGGAAACTGTCTGGATACTTGCTCTCCATTATTTCCCCAATAGCAATCGAATCAACCACATTGACTTCAGCTGTGACTATCTTGCCGATGACAGATTGTACAGATGAGTGTGGTGACCTTCTTGTGGGCGAGGGTACGTCTCTACCCCCGCATGAATTCGACCCTGATCATCTGCATCTAGGATACGTCGGTACTTCAACTCCTCTGTGTGATGTTTCTGCGAAGACTGTCCTGGCGCACCAGCAGAGTAGATGTAGTCCGCACAGACTGAAACATGTACGGTGATGGGGAAGGCGTCAATCCACTCATAAACAGGATCAGCAGATAGCCATGCACTTGTGAGCTCTGCTCGCCACACGTGTCACCATAAACTCCATTATTGTATCCCCAATGATGGCGACAAGCAATTGCAGCGGACTGAAAGGTCCGCCTGGCTATGATACTGCTATGCAAGTCTCATAAATACATGCCACAAATCGCCTCGACTGCTATAAATATGCAGTTCAGTTGCATCTTACTCCAAGGATCAGAATGACATGATCGCATGTATACATGATAGATAATATGTACTAATGGGGTGCTTAATTGTTCATCAGGACTAACAGCAAAAATACAACAACAAATTTGAGCAATAAAACGCGCGTGGTAGGAAAAACAACACATGTTATGTATTATGGCACTAAAATGTCATATTTGTTATGAATTAGTGCATTTGTATTGATGTTGTATCTAGTTGTAGTATATATGTACATATAACATTTGGCAGTTAAACCTTGTGCAGGCAGGTTGTAGACTACGTACATTTCCTTGATCAAGGTTTGATTCAGTGGAGTGGGAGGGTGGACCCCGGCGTCCCTTCATGCCCGCCCCCCCCCCCCCACCACAACCCCAACCCCAAACAATGTGCTCCCAATGCTCCAAAATATGTCGGTAAGTAGGAAATTAGACAAATGGGTAACCCAAGATTTCTGTACTGGTAAATGTACGTAAACTGATAGAACACATTTGGCAATTTATTCTCAACATTAATTATAATCTTGAAATGGCGGCCATCTTCAAATTGTGCAAATTATGTTCAACTTGCAGTTGATTGAAACACATTCCTTCAATTATCAGTTATTGCATATGTTACGTTTACATGTATATTTGAATATACATGTATATAGCTTCTGCAATGCAATATATATCGTAAATCATGTATTTCTCTAACGTTGGGCCACCATCTTGGATTTATGCAAATTGGGGTTAACTTGCAGTTGATGATTTATTAGTGCATCTATCATCTTTACATGTACTTTCATAAAAATTGCTTCTTCAACCACATGATATATATCGGATATTATATATTCATATAACATTTGACGGCCATCTTGTATTTATGCAAATTGCGGAAGTTGCCCAAAGTTGCCGGATTGGCAACCAAGCTGAATTTGTTGTAGGACCCGACGAGAGTACAAATCAGTAATAAAAGTTTATAGTAAACACAAGTTCTAGGTTGTGTATTAAATTTATAGTAGCGTCAAATGAACTACATGTACATGGGTTTCACTGTGATGTATTGATAATGACACTGGATGTTCATGATTGAAAAAACACCTACTAGCCATGTCTTTGGATTTTCGTATACCGTAACTACAGTGGGGGCCTCTCTATAAACTTCACCATGGGATCTCCCTAAAGAGGCTCAAGTGTGTATTTCGGATTTGTGCCGCTTACTAGACGAAACTGCCTTTATGCGATAGCTTTAAGTAGAGTTGAGTGGCATCACATCAGGGTCCAACTTATTTTTCAACATGAAACATTAAACGCCGGTGCGGAGTGCAGCACCAGCGGAATCAGTAAATTGCGCAGTGTGATCTGGGTCTACACGGGTCACAAAGACCATACCCCCCAAAAACAGCCTGGGCATAGGCTGGTGGTAAACACGCAGACAGCAAATGTAGTTGGATTACAAAGCAAAATACAGAACATGATACCTAAATGAGGTAAATGGCCCCGTTTACAATTAAGCATCATGCAAAGTCCACTCTGTGGGAGAAATTTCAGTCTACAATATTATCCTAAGTACATTGGTGTGTGAGATTGTCTGCTTAATGAATCTCCGTATTTCGCCGATATAGATTGCGGAAACAGCCGATAATTTCCGTAATTGACGACGGAAATTTACGGAAATTGTCGAGCACAGGCTCAATTTGCAATATCTGTAAATCACATTGCATAACAACGAAATAAATTTTGAACATTATAAGTGAAGGGATCAGTGGACGACACTGAATAATTCCTTACAGACTTACCCCCTTGTTCTACTAATTACCCCTTTAGTTATATGTCCCGTCCTAATCGATGGACCGAGCTCAGGCGAGTATTCCTGGGGCCCGTTTCACTAAACTCTGTACGACTAACATGTTCGTAAGTGCAAACTTATGATAGTCTGTACAATTCACATTAACTATGTTTTCTTGCAAACAATTATTGGATTTGCCTTTATTGATCATATGCTGCTATGCTATGCAGCCTATGTCAATAAATGTAAATCCATCGATTTAAATTTGCACTTACGAACATTTAAGTCGTACGAATTTTAGTGAAACGACTCCCTGGTTTCCAGTTGGGCATATTTGTGGAAGCTGATTAGGGTCTACACTGATCACTGATGTGGCTGTGGCTATGGCTGGAGAAATATGGATTATGGTATTTGTGACCAGCATAGATCCAAGTCGAATAGCACACTCCTGTCACCTGATGACGATGCATATTGACTGTTAGTAGCATAACGGGTGTTACATCGGATGGAATGGCCAACAGTGCAGATCCTGATCAGGATGTGCGGATGTAAAGGCTGATCTGGATCTACACTGGTCGCAAAACCAATATGCCCCATTTCTCCAGTCACAGCCACATATAAGCGGATGGCAAGAGGTGGATGAAATGCGGAAGATATTAATGTGTCACTTTAATGTTTGATATCTACATCGCATTTCCTGGCGTATTTTAGCGCGATATGTTGAAGGACAATGTTGAAATGTTGTGAATATATTTAGCAAACAATAGCTGGGTTGGGGCGCGAGCAGTGACCGCCCACCCTCCACCCCCGGAATCCGTCCTTGTAGCCGCTTCTTTCACTGACCATTCGATTGTCCTATGTGATACTATCCCATAAGCAGACCCAATCATAATTATATCGCATGCTGAGTTTTTCATCATCTTTTATTATTATATTGGTGCATGCTTATTTTAAACTCTAAAACATGTACATATAGCTGCAAATATTATATGACACGAATTAGACAAGCCATGTGATTTTGTTCATGTACCTTCGAACATATGCGTAATTTCATTAAATACGTTTACAAAATTTACAACATTTTCCGTAAATAGCGTCAAAAGTTGACACAATTTTCCGCAATATAATTCCGCATGTACTCTGAAAATTTTGTCAACTTTTGACTTTATTTCTGAAAAATATTGTAAATTTTTTAAACGTATTTAATGAAATTCACATCACACGGCGTGTCTCGTTTGGGTATAATTGTAACATGAGACAAGCTTTGTGGCCTCGTAAGATTTTTCATGATTTTTGTTTTGAAACTACGATATTTTCTGTAAATAACGTCGAAGTTGAAAACATTACCATAGCAAATGCGGACTTCTATTCATCCGTTGTTTTGAAGGGTTCGTCAACATTCGGGGTAATGTACGGAGAATATAATACCATTTGTGAGTGGAGATATCGCACAACGTCTTAAGAGAACATAATATGGTTCGTCTCGTATGACAGGTACAACACCTGACACAGCGGGCTTAATGTCATTTCAGCCTGTGTAAACACACATATACACAGTGTGTTCAGGGTTTCTACTGATCGCCATTAATCCTTAGACCACTACTCACAAAAATTGTCGTCTGCTTTAGCTTTTATATCTTGCCTTATTTACAATAAAAACATGGTTTGACAGCACTTTAGAATCATTTCCAATGGAAATGATTCTAAAGTGCTGTCAAAGCATGTTGTAAATTATTCTAAAGTGCTGTTAAAGCATGTTTTTGATGATAGAAATGGAAAATAGAAAATAAACAGCAGAAGACAATACAAATAAGATAGCGGTCAATTAGTCAATAAGCATTTGACGGCTGGCTTACATTAAGGTTGTTGTGCCTTCCTCATGGCCCTATGTAAAGTCTATGGAAATCTAATAAAAAAAACCATACTAATAAAACGACAACTACTAACATCAATAAATCATATATATGTGTCCAAAAAGTATTTATGCAGATGCTGTCAGTTTTATATGCACAATATGGCTTTACACACCTGTATAGAGACGTAAATATACATGTTCTACATACAATTTGGTCTATTATTTGCATATTACAGGTGTGTGTGCAATTTTATTGGTAGCAGTATCTGCATAATGACTTACATATCACATTCATATAGTGTATTTATGTCAGTCGCTATTATTTTATTAGTAGGTTGTTTTATTAGATTTCCATTGACTTTACATGGTGCCTCCCTTGGAGAAGTTTAAAGGTACATACCTACTCAGTATGCACACTGTGTTCTTCATATCAGAGACATCATCTGGGACTTTTTCTGGCAAACTAAACATTCATTCACCACTATCCCAAGTATTTGTTGGCTTTATTATACATTTTAAATCAGAGGTAAATTTGCACACTGATATCAGGGGCGATAACCGTGTTTCCATAAATGTGAACAGACATTACGATATATTTTCTCAGCGTATTAATTATTACCAAATGATTATATCTGTATAGCGGGCACTCGTAATTTTCAGAACTGGTGGAATAGTGACACAATTATACACTTATTTAATTCCTATAAATAACATGTTGTGCCTACATAGTGGGCATGTACATTTAACGATTGGCCGATTATTTACAATATTCTATGTGTTGGCACGCCAGTCCCATTGACCTACCCGATGTTGAGCGTGTCCTCAAATAACAAAGTAGTAATTGTTCGCCAGTTAAGTTTGATCTCTGTCCGAGGTAGACTGTGACAATAACTCACATATCTAGATAGATAGGGTGTCCTGCTTCTTGGTTGTAATTAATCCTCATCACATATGTGGCTGTATAAGGCTTATGAAATTTGCTACCCGTGTAGACACAGGCCAGACTACGCGCAGAGTATGCACTGTTCGCCTTTAAGTAAAGCAAACTACAGATATGCTTCAAACAAACATCATAGATCATTATCATGTTGGGCTACACCATCGCCCGCGCTAGTCTTGCCAATATTATATAGGCATATGCAGCTTATGCTCAAGCAATGTAAATCCAATAATTGTTTACAAGAAAACACTGTTAATGTGAAATATTCGTACTAATATCCTAATTATGCAATTACGAACATTTTAGTCGTACGAAGTTTAGTGAAAAACCACCAGGGGCCCGTTTCACTAAACTTTGTACGATAAAAATGTTCGTACGAAGATTTACATTAATTTTAAACTCACATTAACGTGTTTCTCTAATGCTACTATTTTGTACCTACGGGTTCATGTCATTAAATGCAGCATCCACGACGGATTTTCGAAAATCGGCTGTTAGAACAAATCTTATTGTGGATTTCAAGTTTGCAGTTACGAACTTCTTAGTCGTAGGAAGTTTAGTGAAACGGGCCCCAGGACTGCGGAAAATGTCATAAGTCCTAGTTCCCCAGCCACAGCCAACTGTCAGTGTTGTCACATCGCTATTGTATATAATCCAACAATACAGCATGGCCTCGACATTATCTTCTGTTATCGTATCGCAGTTTTGGACGATATTCATTTCGAAACTGAGCCATGATTACACAGCCGCCAGCGTTAATCTTGCCCAGATGTAAAAGTTTCTGATTTGTTATTGGGAGTCTCCACTCAGCCAAACAAGCTGCTGGATTATATGCAATATATTCAAGTATTTGGAAATAAGAACCAAGAGTGTAGATGGCCACAATATACGCCTGTCGAGGCAAGGCCAGTTCACAAGGGGAGATAACTCACTGAAAATCAATAAGGTTCTTCATCTTGCCTTGATAAACATGTGTGCCGAATTTGGTTACGATCCGTCAAGTAGAACTTGAGTTATCGGGTGGACAAGGATACAGAGTACGAACATTAAACATGGCCGCCAAGGGGAGATACATCTTTGACAATAAATAGTCTTCGTCATCTTGCCGTGGTAAACATGTGTACCGAATGTGGTTACAATCGGTCAACTTACGTTAGTGCGTGGACAAAGATACAGAGTGCGACAATTAAACATTGTCGCCAAGGGGAGATACGTCATGGGGAATTTCTGAGGAAACAACGGGCTTCTTCGTCTTGCCGTGATAAACATGTACATGTATACCGAATTCAGTTACGATCCGTCAAGTAAAACTCTAGTTATTGTGTGGACAAGCTTTGACCAAAAGTGAATACGTAATACGTACCGTTTTTTCAAACGGACGTATAAAAAGCAAATATTGTTAAGATTGGCACAGACTGTGGTGTAATTATCAAACGCTGTTCAACATCGGTCTTAGTGAGGTGGGTGGGTGATTTGGCCGGTGGAGATGCGTGAGCCAGGTTTACCGATCGCCAACAGTTTTTAATAGGTTTAATATTCAAATTATTAGAAACAAACAGTTTAGTCTTTCCGATCGCCAGCAGTAATCTTAGTTCAATTATTAAAATACAACAGTTAAGTCTTTGTTTACCGCCCTACAAATAAATGTGGCTGTGACTGGATAAATGGGGCGTATATGTTTTGCGACCAGTGTATATCCAGATCAGACTGTGCAGTTTGATCAGGATCTGCACTGTTCGCTATTCCAGCAATGAAGCACCCGTAATGATTAGAACAAGCAAGATCGTTATCAGGCTACTCGCTTGTGATGATGATCAGGCGCTACACTGATTCACAAATCCTATAAGCCCCATTTATCCAGTCACAGCCAGATATAACTAACACAAAAAAGGGTTCCTTACAGTTGTGACCTTATCAGCTGGCACCGGAATCTTTGTAATAAGTTAAAGGTGCATGCCCACTCAGTAGACACAAACTGCTTTGTATAGGAATTAAATAAGTGTATAATTGTGTCACTATTCCACCAGTCTCTAAAAGTTACGAGTGCCCGCTATACATATATAATAATTTAGTAATATTTATTTTATTGATAGTGACTCGCGGTGGTATCAGGCTATTTTCATATGCAAATGAGGCATGACATTATTTAATTATGTATACTAATTAAATGCGTAACCTGAAAAAAATAATATTTTCGACAAATTATAAATTATGATCTTTGTGCATCAAAAAATAAATACACATAACAAATAATAATGTCAGTTAACAGTTTAAGGAAACACGGTTATCGCCCCTAATATCAGTGTGGAAATTTACCTCTGATATAAAATGTATAATAATGTCAATCAATACGTGGGGTAATGGTGTATAGCAGGACTCGTAATTGTTAGAACTGGTGGTATAGTGACACAATTAAACACGTATTTAATTCCTGTAAAGAACATGTTGTGCCTACTGAGTGGGCATGTACCTTCAGTTAACATCTACCCTCCACTATTGCACACTGATACGGAGCCAACAATGTCGTTAGAGGCATCAACCAGGGAGGGAGGGGGGGGGGGGGGCCGATCCTGGACGATACTGATAAAATGACCCCAACATCAATAAACCTGGTTTTGTCTCGTGTAATAGCATGTACACGGGATCTGTGTCCAGTGTAGCTTCTGATGAAATAGCACACTCCTGTAGACTGCTAATGATTTATATTCCATTTTAAAACCATGACTGGTACTTAATTGATGGCGTGACGAACCGTGCAGATCCTGGTCATACTGTGCGGATGCACAGTTTGATCAGGATATACACTGGTCGCAAACCATAAACCTCATTTCTCCGGTGACAGCCACATATTTGAAGTATCTACTCGCATGTCCTGCAAGCAGGTAACATAGCGAGATTGGTACGGCTTGGTATATCCCATATATTGGAGGATACATTGTATAAGCTACAGGAAAATGGCCCTTATTGAGTTATTGATAAGTGTCGCTCTTGATCAGCTACCTAGAAATTGAAACGTCAGATCACGTGTTGTCCTTCCATGCGTTGTCATAATACGGGTATGCTGTTATCACTATTGTGCTCAAGACACAGCATGACTTAAACAATACATTATTATTCGTGTTCCTTCCGTACATAAACATTCGGCCTGTTCATGGATTTGCATGTCCGGGTATGGCCTTAGTTCAGAAATCCAACAAAAGACAGGAAAGTAACTCGTCGCAGGGCGATGCTATTTTCGGGTGTTGATTTCGGTATTGCTCGATGTCGTTTCGTTTACCCTGTCACATTGCATGATATGACCCCGTATTATCGAGACAAATGCGAGTGGGCTGTTTTTTCTGATTTTGGGGAGGTGTCATTAATTCTGTTTTAGATTACCCATAGCAAATTACCGGTAGGGCTCACGTAACACATGGCCAGGATAGTTTACATCATGGGCGGATTCAGGGGGGGGGGGGGATTCGCCGAGTAAAGATTGCTTACAAGTTACATGGCACGTTTCTACTTTCGCGTTGTGAATTTATTGTTTATTTTTGCTCCAAAATGCAACAGAATGCAGGAAATGCGATGTAGATTTCAATATGGGGGGTTTTTTTCTGGGGGGTGGGGGGAACTCCCTCGGACCCGCCTAGCGCTATCCCGAGCTCCGCACGGTCTACGAACGAGCTTCAAAATAGTTACGCCCCCCCTAACCCGAAATCCTGGATCCGCGCCTGCACATGGTGTCGTGTTCATGGCGCTTCATGGAAATAATACTTAATACACATGGGATGCCGCCCAACAAAACGGACCTTATTTAGCGTGGCTGTGACTGGAGAAATTGGGCGTATATGGGATTTGGTAAAATACTAATGTAGTCCTATGACGATCTGATGTCCTTGTTAGAAGCATCACGGCTGTTTCATTGACTGTGCGGATGCACAGACTGATCTGCACAGGCTGATCTGGATCTACATTTGTCGTAAAACCGATAAGCCCGATTTCGCCAGTCACCGCACAGATTTGTTGCCAAATGTAGCCACAGATCAGTGTCTACATTGTTCGTATTTCCGTCGCTCAAAGAACATGGCGATCTTTCCGTTGAATTATCCTAGTTCGGATATGGGACTGTGTCTAATGTGATTAGGATATACAGTTGTAGCAATTAGAGGTCCCTTTTATTAACTATCGGTCGAAAAACCTGAAAATAATACGTTTGTACAGCACTGACTGCTCTAATCTTGCCCACATTTGTGGTTGTTCCTGGAGAAATCGGACGTATGCGTTTTGCGACCAGTGTAGATCCAGATCAGCCTGTGCATTCGCACAGTCGATCAGGATTTGCACTGTTCGTCATTACACCAATGAAACACCCGTCATGGTTCTAGCAAGCAATATATATTGGCCGTGCCATACGAAAACCGGGCTTAATGACAACGTTATGGAAAGCGGTAAACGACGTCGGAAAAACGACGATTCAAATTGTCTAACGTCGCCGTAAAAGTTCACATTTTGCCCTCCCATTTACTTTGGTGTCAGTTAACATTAAGTGTGAACAGAAAACGGAAAATGATAACTTACTGAAACTTTCACTAATATGAGACGCGATGCCTTGCACCTCAGTACACATATTATGACGTCATGACTTGACGTCATGTACTTGTCACGTCACTGAACGTGAATACATGTTTGATGTTATGGCCATGGTGTCGTGACAAAATATTATAGCAAGGATACTTGCACGAGTTCCTCGCAGCATCAATGACTTAGAAATGCTTGAGGTGCTGTACATTGTCGCCTAGCTGTCGTTCTTTGACATTGTTACTCTTTTTCGTCGTTTGTCCTTATGAATTCAAAATGGTGAACGCATGATTTAACTGGTTACATATCAGCGAAGTATTCGCTTACATTGCACTTTGATTGATAAATAATCTTAAATATGAACAACCTAGTGTATGCAAACGATATTACCATCTATTATCTTAGTAAATTGAGACTTTTGAACAATTCTATCCAGTACTTAGCGAACGATATGCTATTTAATGTCACTTATTTTATCATAAACGGAGGTAGACACGCAACTATGTAATTACATATATATCCGGTGTTTGTATTGAATTTGGCAAAATAAATGCATCAACATCTCTCAAATTGAATCAGAATCAATGATTTCAGTGCAGCTTCTTGATTGTTTGTGTAATACATAATGCACAAAACACACAGTGAGGTCGGTGGAGTTTTCGAAAAGTCTTGAAATTAATTTGAAATTTGATGGTCATAAACTTGCTTTTCGTACGATTTGTAATATCAAATCATCAGCTTATCACTTGACTGCATAATAATGGATATCAGGCGATCGTAATGTGATCCTCAAGAAAGACACACGGCGACAATTATAAGGTATCACGCTACCACATCTGCCCGACGTCGTGTTTTGTCACAAAGTTAATGTTATAAGCGGCCTACTGCCTACTTTAAAATATGTCGTCGCATACGAAATGTTAAATAATGTCGCTAGTATTCCCCCTAATTATTTCAGACAGCAGCAAACAACAGGGAAACGCCAACACTTCTCACTCTGCCTTATTTGAAAATTATTCATTCGAAATTACGTTACTTGGGCCGCAATCCAAAACATGACGTTACATTAGCAACTGCACGAGCCATAAACATTATTTTCATACTTTGTGTTGGCCGAATGGGAGACACTTGGCCAGGCTACGAGATATCCAAATTTGGTTGACATGCGATAAAAGATGACAAATCTATAGGACTTGTCCGGGTCTTGTATACCCCGTTGATAAAGACGTAGGAATTTCGACGTCACGTTGATCTAAAACGTCATATAAGTTTTAACCACGCGTCATAAAAATACTTCTAAAATGAAAAATAATTGGGATACATTGATAATTTTGGCGGCATATGGCTTTTAAAAGATGTACAATTCAGAATACGCGAAAAAGTAAACACTGAAATTTGTGTCATTAAGCCCGGTTTTCGCACGGCGCGTCTCATATGTAGATCGTTATCTGGCTGCAGGAATGTGCTATTTGATCAGGATCTACACTGATAACAAAAGCTCCATTTCTACATTCACTGTCGCAATTGTTTTGTTTTATTTCCAAATACTTGAATATTGTGCTTAAAATCTCGCAGCTTGATTGGATGAGCCTGAGCTGTGCTACAGCTCAAGCTAAGCCAATCAGACAGCTTCATTGCTAGTTCAGATTGCCAATAAATCTTCAGAAACATTTACATCTGTAGCCTATTTCACCAAAATTGCTAAGCATACTTATCTTGCTAAGTACTGTCGCTAATATCGTGAATGTGAACTGACTAAAGGACAGTCGTCTGTGGGTATTACGAAGTTGTCGATGGGAGACAACTCTGTAACTAATATATTGATGATTTACTCTGTTTATGAGAGTTCTGATCAGATTATCCATACTTATTTCTATATTCTCAATGACAATGACATTGACATGATTGATATTTGTAATGAGTTTCGTTAAGTTTGCTTTGCATTTATCCGTTAATAGTATAATTTCTAAATAGTAATCTTAATTCGCCATAAGTTGTAATAATTGCTGGTCATTATATACCGTATAAAATAAGTGGAAAGACAACCTTCGTGCTAGCTTTAGTGCTATCGGATGGGAATTTAATACAAGATCATCGAGCCAGTGCCGTCGTTAAATGAAAGCATTTGCATTTGTCTAACGAAAAACAATTATGATGGATTACTTACTAATTATGTTTAAAGCGATTCCATGGATTACACAAGTGCCTGTGAATTAGTCAAAGTGTGTATCGGATTACTTAATATAAAACTATCAGATTAGTTAAAGCGCCAAGTCAAATCTGACTTTTCAAGTGTCGGATTTAAGTGGATATCAAAGATTCTGATCGATACCTGGCGGGGATTGCCTTGCCGGTGTTGATGTCAACTGTCTAATTTGTTCTCATTCAAGTGTAGGATTTCTTAATACTAAGTACATTATTTGTCTGTATTCAAGTGTAGGATTTGTTAATACTAAGTGCATGATTTGTCTGTATTCAAGTGTAGGATTTGTTAATTCTAAGTACATGATTTGTCTGCATTCATGTGTAGGATTTGTTAATTCTAAGTACATGATTTGTCTGTATTTAAGTGTAGGATTTGTTAATACTAAGTACTGATTGTCTGTATTCAAGTGTAGGATTTGTTCATTCTAAGTACATGATTTGTCTGCATTCATGTGTAGGATTTGTTAATACTAAGTACATGATTTTTCTGTATTCAAGTGTATGATTTGTTAATACTAAGTACATGATTTGTCTGTATTCATGTGTAGGATTTGTTAATACTAAGTACATGATTTGTCTGTATTCAAGTGTAGGATTTGTTAATACTAAGTACATGATTTGTCTGTATTCATGTGTAGGATGTGCTAATACTAAGTACATGATTTGTCTGTATTCAAGTGTAAGATTTGTTAATACTAAGTGCATGATTTGTCTGTATTCAAGTGTAAGATTTGTTAATACTAAGTACATGATTTGTCCGCATTCAAGTGTAGGATTTGTTAATTCTAAGTACATGATTTGTTCGCATTCAAGTGCAGGATTAAGGAATATCAAAGCGTCTTATTGAAACCTGACATGGATTGCCCACAGGTTGAAGTAACAGACCGAGGTCTATAAATACATTAACTATGCCTAAAAGCACAGTACATGATTTGTCTGCATTCATGTGTAGGATTTGTTAATTACTAAGTTAATTGTAGATGTTAATACTAAGTACATGATTTGTCCTGTATTCTAGGATTTGTTTTAAAATACTAAGTACATGATTTGTCTGTATTCAAGTGTAAGATTTGTTAATACTAAGTGCATTATTTGTCTGTATTCAAGTGTAGGATTTGTTAATTCTAAGTACATGATTTCTCCGCATTCAAGTGTAGGATTTGTTAATTATAAGTACATGATTTGTTCGCATTCAAGTGCAGGATTAAGGAATATCAAAGCGTCTTATTGAAACCTGACATGGATTGCCCACAGGTTGAAGTAACGGACCGAGGTCTATAAATACATTAACTATGCCTAAAAGCATCAATAAATGAAGAAAAAAATAAGCTAAACATTTTTTGTTTACTCCCTGCATATACTCCGTGGAGAGAGTAAAATAATTTTGTTTAGCTTATTTTTTTCTTCATTTATTGATGCTTTTAGGCATATTTAATGTATTTATAGACCTCGGTCCGTTACTTCAACCTGTGGGATTGCCTTGCCGGTTATTGAGTTAAGCTCAACAAACGACTGAGAGAAATAGGAATTACATGAAACAAACAAATTCTGATTAACCAATACATGTTTAATAAAGTTATGACTGTATTCCCTATCGTTGTGATTAAACTGCCCGTATAACCGCCACAAGTACAGTTTGAGGGAGAAATTTTAAATTTAAAGCTAAATTTATTAATTTGTTTTATACTGATTTTATTATATTATCACAGCTGTGATATATATATATATATATAACAATTCTGCATACTTGTAATCGTAAAATATATGCAGTCGTTAGTTATATATGAAATAATGCATTTCCGGAAAAATAAATGATTACTCCCTCAAAGTATACTTAGCTTTTGTGAAATCGGCTGCAGGGCTAGATTAACGCAGGTGGCCATACGGCCTTGTAATACAGTAAGTAGGTGAACGTCCACCAACATCTGAGTAAGTAAATCTACAGTGGCGCGATATTATAACACGATGTTAAAGAGTAATTGCTCCTGTCGAGTTTAAATATACGAGTGGAGCTATGCCAGTACAGGAACTTCAAAACACTCCGCTGGATTTTGAAATTGGACAGGTAGCCATTTTCAAAACACTCCCACTTGATACACTGAGGAGAATATTTTGAAAATGTTTAGTCGGGCCATTTTCGAAACACTCCCCTAAATTATACGGAGCGGTGTGTTTATGACATGGTTATAGACCCTCGATTAAGTTATTAGGTGATAGATAGATACACTTGACTTCAATGATAATTGCTTCATAAGTCTTAGAGTGATGTGATATATGAATATTGTCTTGTAACTGTACACTATATGGAGCATTGTGTTGCCATCTCCGCCAGCTTAGTATGTACTAGCCATCATACAAGGTCACCACTTTGTGCGTAAATTTGGATGTGTAAGCTTTTCAACCGGATGCACAGCCTATGTTATATAAACAAAATTGCTACGGGCTCCATACCTCTCGCGAGGGTAGCATTTTAACCCCATCTCTTTAATGTAACACATGGAAGAGTGATTTTTGCAATCGGTTATCCGGCGTGTTTGATAGGTTAGCGATATAAAACTGTCAGAACTGTATCAATGTGTAAACTTTTCAATCTGATACACAGCCTATTGCCAGTGTACACATTACCTACAGGTAAAGCCATATGTACTCGCATAGTAGGCGAGTAGACGTTCACGTGAACATTTTTATGAATCTTTGCTACCCCCATCTCATTTCCCTATCCAATCCTTCCACATCCTTACAGTCTGATCAGAATATACACTGTTCGCCATTCCATCAATGTAAAGTCGCTCTCATGAATTTTCAATAACCCCTCTCTAATCCTGCAGCGTTCCAGGACGTGCAAGTGATGATATTTATCGGGTTCGGTTATCTGATGACGTTCCTGGCGCGGTACGGACTTTCTGGCATGGGCGTGAACATGCGGCTCGCCTCGCTGGTATTCCAGTGGGTCTTCATCGTTCGGGGGCTCATCCGCGCCGAGCCCGAGGTCGTGGGCGGTAACAGGTTCCCGCGTAACGTCGATGTGTAAGTACTATTTATTTAAGGAATTGTTTACTGTGATATGGAAACATTTGGTAGGATTAAAGTGCGCGGATTCCGAAGGACGGACCACCACAAGGTTTCATTACTTGTATTTCCATAGGATTTTATGTTAGTTTCTAAAACGCAACTACATACATATCACGTCTATTAACATAGCAAAGGTTTTGTTTACCACAGAAAACAACCCATGGTTCAGTACTTATACATGTACATGTATTTACATTGCATTTTCTGATATACATAGTTTCTAAAATATAAATAACCAAATAAGTCGTTAAAATTAAGAATCATCTTGTACGTCATTTCAAATGATGCAACTCAAGTAACAGCGATGTTACCGGTCAATAGCTTGTCGTTATTGACAACGTCGTAGCGATCATTGAAGCCAAACAACCTTAATCAATAATTCTAATGCACTCTATAAATATCACGCAATCTGATTGGCTGATGGTCATACATTACAGGTATATCATTGTTGATGAACGGTCGCAAATTATTTCGATATGTATTCCTACGCCAGTAGTAAAGGAGTGCATTAGAAATAGGTTAACCGCATTGTAATTTTTAAATTTGAGACCTATCATTTTCTGATATACGTCGCAAATTTCAAAATTACAATACTGTTAACCCTATAATCAACGCGACGTCACGTGAGGTTAATGTAAACACATATATTCAACTCGCTGAATGGGCGTTTCCATATGAATTATTGGAATGTATAAATATAGTAAAGTAAAGGACAGTGTTGTTTTAGCAGGCAACACGCTTCGCAATATGACTGATAACAAAGACTAACTGATAACAAATTGTCCAAGCCTGAATTGACTAGATACGAATATCCAGCTTACAATGAATTACACACTAATAACGTTTCATTGGCAGAACTGCATCATGTGACGTTAGCGCATGACGTCAGCGCAATAAAGCGTAAACAAGTCCGCTTTCTTTTCTACGACACTGGGACAATACAACAAAACACGCGTAAATACACTCTGTTTGGCGATTTCTCGACGCGAAAATACACCACGAAAATGCGATAAAGTTGGACGAAAATGCGAATTTTTCTTCCCGGCGCTTTTTCGAGTTGTCACATTGTCGGGGAGAAACGTCGAAACTAGAAATTGGCAAATATCATCCACCATACCTTCACCTGTAGAAGGAGATGTCATGTTGGCTGATATATGCCGTTACATATAGACATTCCATTGTAGGGAGCCTCCGCCACGATCCTAATCCCGTTCGGTGCAGTGCTCGGCAAGACGAGTCCGCTCCAACTGCTGGTGATGGCGCTCATCGAGGTCACAATTGAACTGAGCTCAATGGATGGACTTGTAGCGAAAAGTTCCAGGTATGAATATTTTATTTAGATGTACAAAGCTGCGTTAATCTTGCCGAGATATCACCGTTTCTGAACAGTTATTGGCAAAATCAAGTTTGATTGGCTGAGCCTGAGCTGTATCATAGCTCAGGCTCATCCAATCAGGCTGCTTGATTTTTAAGTATTTGGAAATAAGAAATAACAACACATATTGGCAAGATTAGCGCAGAGCTACTGTCAACCACATGGAACACGTGTCTGTCTTGCTTTGCACATTAAGCATATTTTGATTTCTAGGCCCGCAACAAAAAATTTCAAATGCAAACCCATTTAATATTCTCTAACCGAAAGTTAATCCCGTCGATTTGTACGTGAAGGAGCCATGTAGTTATCCCACTTCTTCCTGTGATCATTTCAGTTACTACTGATATCACTACTCCGATATAACCACCACCGATTTGTAGTTGAAGGCGTTAGTGGTATAGGAGATATAACTCCCTCATGCAGATAGCCGCCTTCTTCCACTGAGACCGCAAATCTGGCTGTGGCTGAAGAAATAGAGAATAGTAGGTTAGTGCCCTGAATGGGAAAAATATCTGGCAAGGCTTAAGAAACGGGATGGGTGAGGGTCTGCCGAACACACCCCGTTTCCGTGCCGTGTCAGATATATTTTCCCATTCACGGCACTAACCTACTATTCTATTTATCCCGTAAACATCTACAAATAGCTTTAAAATGCAAAAAATATCCCAGCCGCATTCTCAAAATCGAAAAATCGACTAGTATGACAACCACACATATTCATACACAGTGATTAGGTCGTATTGACAGGATATCAAAAATGTTTCACAGCACCGTGTTTCACGGCACATACTCACTGTGTGGACGGGATAAATTGGGCTTATGGGATGTGTGATCATGAGCTCTGTCAAATAACACGCTCCTGTATGTCTGATAACAATCTATGTTGCTTGTTAGAAGCACGACGGGTGTTTCATTGATGGAACGGCGAACAGTGCAGATCCTGATCAGACTGTGTGGATGCACAGGCTGATATGGATCGACACTGGTCGCAAACCCATAAGCCACTTTTTCCCAAGTCACTGCCACACATAACTAATATAAATTCTCAGATACCTTCGATTTGATACTTAACATGACCATATTTGGTCAAATTTGAAGTGTGACACCTACATGACCCATGGGGTCCCGACCATTTTTGATCCCAGACCATTCTTTGTCAAACGCCACAATAGGTTATATAGCTGATTTAATGCCACCGCTACTGTTACCACTGCTGCTCCAACCACGGATTAGTACATAAATGGGTCAGCAGAATAAATGACGGAC